>JAOXJP010141028.1:0-13351 GCA_025762735.1 Platanus orientalis | reverse complement strand
CATGCTGCTAAAAGGGGTAAAAATGACAACTCTTCACTTGTGATGCTTCACCATGGGAAGAATTATGAAGGTTGAAGAATTTGTAGGCAATGTGTGAAGATATAAAATTTTGATTTTTGAAGGCCAAAGGGCAAAATGGTAACTTTTCTGCCTACGATGCTTCGTTGTCGGAGGACTTATGGAGGCTGGAGAAATTGAAGGTGATGTATTTAGTGGTTTTGAATATGGATCCTTATAGTCCTACTGATGCTTCTTGGGGGAATTAAGGTTTGACTAGAAATGATTTATTTGGGCTGATTCACTACACATAATATGATATTGATGATGCTTTTTTGCGACCAAAATATCCAAAGAAGACTTCACAAGAGATGCCTAACCTCATAGGGTCTAATTTGCTCTCCCTAAACCAAGGTGCTTAAAGTCTTGATGCCTAAGTGTTGCTTTGCTGCTCTTCATTCCTTTAGTTGACCTGAGTCAAACATTAGGTGCTGACATCATCTGACATGTCGGTCTTATGGGTTGTCAGGAGGAGGTAATGAACTAAGATGATGTTCAAGAACCTTGATAGCATCTCGCACTCACTGGTGGGGAGCTTTCCAAACCATGTGCTCTCCTCTCTCTCAAATAGTGCCGAAATGTGCGCCTTATCAATCCTAACATTTGGGAAGACAACTAGATTGGTAGTGGGGCGGGCAATCCCTAAAAGTAGAGAGATGTGATCTGGGTTCTCAGCATCCGAATCCCATACACCTTTGTCTCGAATGAGAGCTGGGTGTAGTTGAGAGAGTACACGTTCGCAAAGAAGATGCGAACTACCTCTTGTTGAATGTCCCCTTTGATGATAGTGAGTTACTTCCATTTGTCATGGGGAACTTGGGGGCCCAATGTGAAGTCGTAGAGTATGGTTTTGTTCACATACCTCTCCACAAAGATATGCTTCTTTGAGAATATTTGGTTGTAGTTGTGGAAGGAGGTGGAGTTTCTTAATGCACCATACTTGGTGAAAGAAGTTCTAGGGTGCTTTATCTGCTCCTTTTCATGCATTGGAGCCTTGCCCAAATCTCGTTTCAACATGGTGTCGGCTTAGAAGATTAAAAAATTGTTGAAAATGGAGAGTGGAGGGAGAGAGAATAGCAATGGATTGATCCTAGATTGATCTAGGATCAAACTGGGGGACCATTTCTCCTTTTAAAAATGAAAAAGGTGTTTCATTTTTCGTGAGTTCTGCCTTTGGATTGAGCTTGGATTGATCCAAAATTAAATCTTTTTGGTTATAGCGCTATAGTCCCATGTTTTTTGGTCGGTTGGACCCTGATCACCCCCAAATTCATAAATCATTTCATTTAGGGGGAATGTAAGGATGTGGCTTTACATAGAGCACATCCCCATTGAGCCTTGAAGATATTCGAATCCTTTCGAGTCTAGTGCCTTTGTGAGGATATATATCTACCAATTGATCCTTAGTCAATACATACTCTAGAGATATTGTTTTCTCTTTAACTAAGTCACGACTGAAATGGTGACGAATATCTATATGTTTAGTTCTAGAGTGTTGCATCGGATAAATATTCGTCATCTGGTTCATCCATAGCATATAGATATTCGTCAATATATTTTTTGTCATCCATAGCATATAGATAATCTGCGAGCATCTGCTTCATCCAAAGCATCCACTTCTAGTGGCAATATATTTTGCCTCCATAGTCGATAGTGATATGAAATTCTGTTTACAACTATGCTACAAGACAAGATAATTGCCTACATAAAAGCATCCGCTAGTTGTGCTTTTACAATCGTTAACATTTCTTGCCCAATCAGCATCTGAAAAACCTGCTACTACTGGGGTAGTATCAAAGGGATACCAAAGGCCAAAGTTGATTTTCCTAAGGACATATTGAATGATTCTCTTAGCCACTTTCAGATGTGATTCCTTTAGTGCTACCTGATATCTTGCACAAGCACCTACACTGAAGGCAATGTCAGGTCTACTTGTTGTTAAGTATAGCAAACTCCCTATGAAACTCCTATATTGGGCGGAGTTAACATCGACATTCTTGGTTATTTTTTCACTAGTACTAATTGGAGTATTTATTGGTTTAGACTTCAGGAGTCCACACTTGGATACTAGATCTTTAGCAAACTTGGATTGGTTTTGAAATATTCCATCTGATGTTTGCTTGATCTGTAATCCGAGGAAGAATTGTAATTCTCCTTCCATACTCATTTCGAACTCGGATTTTATCGTATGGACAAACCTGTGTGACAACTCCTCACTTGTAGACCCAAAGATGATCTCATCCACATAGATTTGAGCAATGAGTATGTGATCATCATTTTTCTTGATGAAAAGTGTTTTGTCAACACTCCTAGCAAATTGATGATCCAATAGAAATTTGGTTAGTCTATCATACCAAGCTCTTGGTGCTTGTTTTAGCCTATACAGTGCTTTCTTCCTATAAACATGGTTTAGCATGTGGGAATCTTTGAATCCTTCAGATTGTTCAACATATACTTTTTGAATTTAAAGAAGTATAACAATATTCAAATTTGATATAATTTGAATTTCAAATGACACACAATGGATGACAATATTCGGATTGACTCAAGTCTAGCTACTAGAGCGAATGTCTCCTGAAAGTCAATACCTTCAATTTGAGCATAACATTTAACAACTAGATGTGCTTTATTTTTATAACAGTTCCATGCTCATCCATCTTGTTCTTGAAGATCCATTTTGTACCAATTACGTTTTTGTTTTCAAGTTTTTCAACAAGGTATCATACATCCTTCCTTTTAAATTGATTAAGCTCTTCTTGCATAGCCATGATCCAATTCAGGTCATTGAGAGCTTCTCTTACTTTCTTGGGTTCAATCTCTTGTCTGACGTGTTATACTTGGTAACAGCCTACTGAATCATTAATTGTCTCCACGAGTCATTCATTAACTGGGGGATTTCAAAATATAGTCTAACACCAGCTGCTCCGTCCATATTGATTTTTTGGGTGCCGAAAGGAGGAGCTGACTAGTGATGCATTATCTAGGAGACCTGGGCTCTACTATCCTGTAAAGTGGATGAGTTCAACTTTGGGTTGTATTCCTTGGCCATTTGACTTGAATTTTCAAGAATTTTTTCAGCCAAGATTAGTTGGTGATCGAAGATAAACTTGTTCCTTGCCTTCCATATTCACCACATGATTATAACACCTTGATAGAATACCATTCTATTTGATGACGAAGATAGCCAGGCTTTAATCCATTCTCTACAAGGTTTGTTACAACTTTTAAGCTTAAGACCCAAAGGAGATCCGAACCAAATCACCTTAGCCACTTCACAATCAAAAAATAAATGGTCTTCTATCTCACTCATCACAACACAAATGGGGATCAAAGTGTCTCTATTGGTGATGAATTTCCCTAATTTTGATTTGAGTGGCAATGCACCATTGAGAGATGGCCCTAAATAGAGCAGAATGGCGGAACAGGATTCGTGTAGCCAACCCCAAATAGTTGGGATAAGGTAATTTGTTGTTGTTGGAAAGGCAACATTGAGACACATCCAAAGAAAAATGAGGACCCTTGGTGGAATGCTTTCTTCTTTCCAAAATTTTAGCTAGAATTTTTTGAGTTCTTCATCTTGAGGCTGAAGTAGACCCTAGAGAGTCTGCTAGAACTTTATACACATACTTGGCTGAAAATTTACCTGAGGGGGTCTTTGTCCAGATGGGCTCATCCTCTTTGTTGTGATCTTCCTTAGAGAGATGAATATGAAGGATCAATGAGGCTGTCACTCTATCAAATAGAGAATGAATTTAATCTTCTTTCCATGAATGAGATTCTTGATAAATGAGCTCATTGATCAATTTTCTTCTAGTCCTACTGTGATGTCTACCTCACTCAATAATCAGGAGTTTGGAATCCAAAGGTTGTTCCATATATGAGTGTTAAACCTAGAATTGATTATCCAGACCATGTTCTAGAAGCTTATTTAGGGCATTGTCCAACCCAAAAGTTTTGGTTCCTCAGGTACTTAGCTCGGAGAATTTTGGCCCAGATCTCCAACCAATTTTGGAGACCAGTGATTTGTTGACAAGCTCCATATCTCTGATTCCTAGGCCACCTTTGGATTTTTCTATTTGAAAATGTCTCCAAGCTTTCAAGTAAACTCTCCCCTTCCTTGAATCCCTACCAAAAGTCTCTTTGTGTGGAGTTTAATTTCCTTCATATCTCTTTTGGCAGAATATGTATAACCACTGAATAAACTGGGATGCTTGCCAAAATAGATTTATCAAAACTAATCTTCTAGCATGGGATAACAAGCGTGCTTTCCAACCTGAGAGTTTGGATTTGACTTTTTCCATTACAATTTGATGGCTACTTTTTTCTAAGGATCCAACACTAGATTTGCACCAAGATAATTTTCTTCATTCCCTATCTTGTTGACATCCATTATAGATATAATTTCACCCTTCATACCCTACCTCACATTCTGGCTGAAATGGATTGAGGAGTTTTCATAATTTATCTTATGGCCAGACCACTTCTCATAGGTGTCTAGGGTATCTTTGATTTTGGTGATTGAGTATTTATTGGCTTTGCTAGAAAGAATATCGTCAGCGAACATTAAATGAGTAACATAAGGAGCATACCTATTGATTCGTAGGCCTTTTAGGTGTTATGAATTTTCCTCCTTAGATATCAGTTGTGTGAGTAGCTCAACATACATTATGAATAAATATGGTGATAGTGAGCATCCCTGTCTGATACCTCTCATGGGCTTGATGAATCCTTCAATTGCTCCATTAATTAATATAGAAAGTGAGGTGGATGTGACTCCCTCCATTATTAGCTCAATTACTGGTTGATTGAACCCAAAGTTTTGCAAGGTAGACTTAAGGAAAATCCACTTGATTTTATCATAAGCCTTGGATATATCCAACTTGAGGGAAAAGACACATTCCTTGCCTCTCATCTTGCATATTGAGTGGAATAGTTCTTTGGCAATAATCACATTATCTGTTATTCGTCTACCTGCTACAAAGGCACTCTGGTTTGGTGAAATAAGCCTATGTAGAATAGGTTTTATTCTATCAGCCAGGATTTTAAAAATCACTTTATACAACACATTACACAAAGCAATAACCCAAAAGTCTGATGGATAGTCATTTTGAATTTTCCTCCAGATTAACATAAGATTAGTATGATTTAAATTTTGTAGGAAAGTGTTTATTTCTGAAGAAGTTCTGAACAAAACTAACCACATTGCGGCTATAAAATCCCAACATTTTTGATAAAAGAGTGTAGGAAGACCATCTGGTCTAAGAGCTTTTCAGGGATTCATGTTGTGAATAACTTCCCTAATCTCTTCTTCTTCTGGTACTTTGGCAATACTATGGTTCTCATCCTTTGTTATAGGCTCCTTTGATAGTTCAAAATCCACAGGCATTGATTCTTCATTGGCCAAGCTGAATATGTCTTTGAAATATCTTGTGAATGTTGAAGCTATCTCATCAGGTTGTATGGTCCACTCCCCATCCTAATACTGAATACTAGAAATTTTATTCATCTTTTTTATGTTTAGCGTTGTTGCATGGAAGAATTTGGTATTCTTATCTCCCTCTTTTATCCAAGAAATATGGGATTTTTGTCTCCAGTATATCTCTTCGTTAAGTAATAACTCATTATATTTACTAATCAGCTCTTACTCCTCCAGCTTTGTTGAATTTGAAATATTCACTTGATTGAATTTGGGCTAGTTTATCCCTTATTGAAGAAAGCTCTTTTTGGACACTTCCAAAGTTCTACCTGCTCCATATTGAAATGCGTTTCTTATAATTGTTTAGTCTAAAATTAATGTCTTCCTGCTGCTCCTGACACCATGCCTCCTTGGAAAATTTGAGAAAACTATCTTTGGTTAGCCACATAACCTCAAACTTGAAGTTGCTTTTCCTTATGAATTTCCCTGATATTTCCCAATTGAGTAAGATTGGGTTGTAGTCACTGTTAATTGCTGGTAAATGAGTAATTGATGCTTTAGGGTATTTGTGCCTCCAATTACGATCTACAAAGGCCATATCCAATCTTTCATGAATTAGATATTGAGCCTATCTTCGATTTGACTAGGTAGATGTTGGGCCTGAATAGCCCAGATTAATCAACCCACATTGATTAATCAAGTCCTTAAATTCCCTGAATTCATGTTCGGGGAGGGAGATGCCACCTTCTTTTTCAGATGAAAACATAATTGAATTGAAATCACATATACAACACCATGAGGAGTTATAAGAATCCGTAAAGCACCAAATTTTCTGCCATATCTTACTGCGATCTACTCTCTTAGGGCTTTCGTTCACACCCGAAATGGCCCATATGTGAGAATTGTTTAGATTCAAAATCTCTACAATAATAATGTTGTTTGAAGAGTTGATGATGGTTAGTGCAATAGTATTTTTCCAAAGTAACCATAGACCTCCAGATCTTTCAATGGAGGGAACAATGCAGTAATTAGGCCACCTAATTTTGTCAATGATTTTTTAGATTTCTCTTTAGAAAGTTTGGTCTCAGAAAGAAACAAAACTTCGGCTTTAGTAGCCCTGAGTAGTGAAACTAGTGTCCGAACTATCAGGTCATTGCCCCCACCCCAATAGTTCCAGGATAACACATTCATTTCCCTTACGGTTATTTAGGGGCAGCCGCCTCCACCCTTTTAGATGAGTCACTATCAATTGATTGGAGAATATCTTTCCTGTTATGTTTTTTAAGTTTTTGGTTATGTGTACCTTTTTCCTTCTCACAAGACTTGCTTGGTCTTTGAAACTTGGCCCAGAGATCAATATGGAATGGTTGTGTTTTTAAGAGGGTGGAGTATCGAACTCTTCTGCTCTTTCTTTCTCCATGCCTTCTTCACAACCTATACTAATCTGAGTTGAAGAGGAATATCATCATTGACCAGCAGTGCATCATGTTCCATTGGTACCGGCTGGGCTGGTTGGGTACAATACGATCGTGTCCTATGTATGTTGCAAGGGGGAGCTTGTCCAAGGATGGGTACTGTTGTAGTTTTAAATTGCTGAGTTTTCAAAGTGCAATCAATTTGTACCAATTTGCTTTGGTGGGCCAGGCCTTGTTCGAGTGTCAGCTTGCCATTCCTATCATCTAGATTATCATCCACCACCTTATGAGAGAGGTTTGTTTGACTGGCTGCGGAAGTTGGAAGTGGAATGCTTTAGATAGAATCCTTGCTTAGTTGGTTAACCTGTGTAACCAAAAAATTCTCATATGGGATTACATCTCCATGGCTTGAGGTTGAAAACTATTGATGACTTGCCATATCCACTAAACTAGGCTAACCGAATCCTTCCAAATTTTGGAGAATCTTTACATTTTGGAATGTGAGCTTCTTGATCTATGCAAAATCAATTGAGATATTCTCATGGTCTACTTCCTTGTCAAAGGCGGTCTCCATATATATTGGGATTTTATGATGACCGCCCTTATTGCGTGACATGCTTGAAGAATTTGGGATTGCATGTGATATATGCTTGGTGCATGGGAGGAGGTTATCTCCAGTATCTATTTCATGTGAAGCTTTGGCCATTGAGACTTTAATGATGGCTGCCACAATTGATCCCCTTCCGAATAGTTGGATGAGTCTCAGTAACTTCTGTTGATGCAAAGGCATCATTTGTCAAATCCATGAGCAAAAGTATGGAAGAAGCTCCAACAAGTTAAGCCTTAAAGACTAAGACTCAATCCGGACTACAACTTCCAAGAAGGTAAATGCATGTATGTAGCTTCATAAGGATCATGTAGTATGACCCTTTGCATGTTCACACACATGGTTGAATGCTCCAAATTGATCCCAAGAGGAAATGGACCTCCCAAGATGTACACAATAGTGTAATCATAGAATTCACTGTGTGTGCCCGATCACAAACCCCATGATTGATCACATTGGAGAATCCAGACTTGTGTTCGATCACAAAGCCCATGATCGATCACACTTAGAGTTTTTGACCTCCCGAGGACTAGGCCCCTTCTCCGTGACCAATCACAACCTAGGTCCTAATAGCATCGTGATCGATCACAAAGCCCATGATCGATCACGACATGGTTATGGCTTAAAGTGGTGCCCATACCACTCGACACCGTCGACTATGTTTTGAGGCTTATGAGAAAGTGACCCGTGACCAATCACAAATCCCATGATCGGTCATGGATCTAGATTTTGGGATTCTACCATTTTCTTTGTTTTGAATGAATGACCAACTTTTCTTGCCCATTTGAATAGATTTCAATCATAGGATTACGAGTCTTTTTCGTTCTCTATAAAAGAAAATGTTTCCCATTAGGGCATGACAATCTTCAAGCATTCAAGAGAGTGTTATTTGCTTTGCTAAAAAGAGTCTCCAAGGATAAGAAACCCAATTCCTCCATTGCTTGAGCTGCAAACTTGAAAGTTTATCAAGAAAATCTTTCTTGGTTCCCTCTCAGCTCATATTAGCTAATATATACTTGATAAGTGTGGTTTGGGTGATCCCTTGAGGAAATCCTTTTTGTGGTTGGCCTAGCTTGAGAAGCTTTAGTGCCATAGCTTGAAGAAGAAGTGGGTGTATAAGGTAAACTAGCTCAACAAGGAGCACTCCTACATGTGGTAAGGACAACAACATCAACCAATTTAGTGGTAATATTTTCTATTCATTTTGCATTCATTTACATATCCATTTATCATCATTTTCTTTGCTTTCGTCGGAGACACCAAAAACTTTACTACCTCTGCTGGAGACACCAGAAGTAGTGCACACTCACCGGAGACACTGAGTGTTGTTGTATAGCTTGCTTGTAAGAAAGTAGTGAGGTTTTGTATGTTGACCTAGGATGTATGTGACAATCTAAATGAAATATACCCAAGCTCATAGTGAGCTTTAGAAGAGTGGATGTAGGCTTTAGTGCCAAACCACTATAAATCTTGTGTTGTGGATTGAATGTGTGATTTCTTGTCTCTCTTAGTTGTGCACATATTTCTCATTGTTGCAACATGTTTGTTTAAATACTTGAGTAGGCACTATTGATGCACACACTCACTTAAGAAGATTAAAATAAATTCCAACATTAGCAAGAAATGGTAGAATAAATTTAATATCCTATTCACCCCCTCTAGGATAACATTAGAGATATTTCAATTGGTATCAGAGCCTAGGTTACTCATAAAGGGCCTAAGAATCCGAGTAAGATCTTAGAAAAATCCTAGATGGCTAGAGAAGATAGTGGTATGTCCATTAACACCCCTCTATTTTTTAATGGAACGGACTATGGTTATTGAAAATCTCGAATGAAGATATTTCTAAATGCTTATGACCCTAGGCTGTGGAGCATGATTGTTGATGGCTATACACAGCCTGATAAACCTAGGACTGAGTGGACTCCCACTGATTTGGATGCTCACAAGTTCAACTTTAGAGCATAACTCATCTCAAGATGGCAAAAAAAGCGTGGAAACTTCTCTCGGTTATCCATGAGGGTACAAGCGCTATAAAGATGTCCAAGCTTTAAATGTACACTGCATAACTTGAAGCATTAATGATGGAGGATGATGAAGAGATCTCCCAATTTAATGCCAAATTATCAAACTTGGTGAATATCATTAGAAGTCTAGGTGAAGACATTCCCGAGTCTAAAGTGGTAGGAAAAGTGCTTAAGTCACCACCCAAAAGGTTTAGGCCTAAGGTCATCGCTATAGAGGAGAGCAAAGACCTAGAAGTCATGAAGTTGGAGGAGTTGATTGGCTCACTTAAAACATTTGAAACAGCCATTAAAGAGCCTACCAAGAAGAAGGGCATTGCCCTTAAGGTAGAAGAGCCCTCCAAATTGAATGAAGATTTGGATGATGACTTAGCCATTTGTTTCCAAAAGGGTCAACAAGTTTTTTAGGAGAAATACCAAGGATTACTCCAAGAATAAGCAAAAGAGAAAGTCCTACCCCGGATACAAAAAGAAAAATGACTTCTCAAAAGAACCACTCATTTACTATGAATGCAAAGGTAGGGGCACATTGTCGAGGATTATGGCAATAAAAAAATAAGTACAAGTCAAAGGGCAAAGCCATGGTGACCACATGGGATGATGAATCTGAAAGTTCAGAACATTAATCCCAAAGTAGTGAGGAAGCTCCCTCACAAGAGATTAAGGCTTTTATGGCGTTTGGGTCTTCCATAAGTTCACTTTTGAAGTCTAGTGACTCAAGTGAAGATGAGGGAGAATATAAAGAAGAGGAGGAAACCTATGATGCACAAGAGGCATTTGATGACCTATTTGTTCAAAGTGTTGAGTTGGGGAAGAAAAATAAATAACTCAAGAGAGAAATTGTTGAGTTAACTGAAAAGTCAAAATCCCTTGAAGACATTATCTCCAATCTTAAATAAGAGTCTTCTTTGAAAAGTGAAAAGGAGAAGGATCTTTCTAAAGAAAATTACCTGCTCCTATGTGAAAAGGAAGAAATAAACCTAAAAATAATAGAACTAGAGAAGAAGTTCAATGACTCTAGGATATTTCTCAACTTAGAACAAGTCAATAGAAGTAAGAGAAGGAAAAACTTCTTGAGGATAATAAAAAAAAATTTATCAAAGTTCTTGAGCTAGAGGAGAAGCTCAAAACATTGGAAGAGGAAAATGATGAGTCAAATAGTGATGATTCACTCATCCAAGAGTTGGAGGACAAAGTCAAGACACTAAATGAGAGGAACAAGGCTCTTAATTTGACTTGTGCTCAACTCACAAGAAAGTCCCTTGATTACCTCAAGAAAATTAAGGAGCATGAAGAAGATAAGAGGAAGAACTTCTCAATGCTTGCCCAAGGAAATGGAAAGCTTGAAAAGATGCTAAAAATGAGAAAAAAATATGGGGATATAGCCAGACTTGGTTATTCTGAGGCCATTGCTTCCACCTCAATTCAAAAGTCCAAGATTGGCTTTGTTAAAGCCAAAGGATCTTTTCAACCACCTCCACAACCCTCTCATAAGGGAAAAGAAAATATGGAGCCTCCTAGACCTATTAAAAGATCAAATAAGGTTGAGAAGAACACATATACCTCACTCAAAGGCAAAGCACCTATGAGACAAGGTAGAGATTGGGAGAGGTTTATGCAACTCCAATCAAGATCCTATGCACAAGTGGTTGGGAGTAAACCTCAAACCAACCAAGCATCTTCCTTTAAAGGCGCTCAAGGAATGAGCAAATCATATTCTTATGTCAAGGAAGCATGGAATAAATATCAAGCAAATATGACTTTCACTTATAGAGGAGCTTAAGTGAAAGCCTCCACTTCTAGGAAGACTAGGGTGCAATCTAGTCAAAATAGGAATACTAGAAGAGGTCCTCAACTCTTCTACAATAAACCATTTAAAAGAAGAATGATACAATCCCATGCACCAAAAAGACCCACATTCTATTGCTACTATTATGGCTTTAAAGGGTATATAAAGGTAGATTGTAGAAAATGGGTCAATGACATCAAGTCCCAAAGAATGACAACAAAGAAAATGTTAAATGGGAAGAATGTCAAGAAAAGAAACTATTTTTAAAACATAAAAAAATATAAACCTAATGGCAAGTCTCTCGACCTCCCAAGGTTAAGAGAGTTTGGGTTAAAAAGGATGATCCAAAGTGCTTGGTCATCCATACCGCACTAGAGCTGGAAGCTCATCAAGGTGGTACCTTGATAATGGGTGCTCTAGGCATAAGTCCAATGAGAGAGCTCTTTACCAAGCTAGAGGAAGCTCAAGGTGGATACATGTTACTTTTGGTGCTAATAACACCGCCAAAATCCTTGGGGTCTGAACCATTGTAGCCCTAGCATTCCTCAACTCACCGAAGCTCTCTATGTGCAAGGACTTAAATACAATCTGATTAGCATTAGTCAAATATCTGACAAAGACTATAAAGTGCAATTTGGCAAAGATGGATGTGTGATCAAGGATCACAAAGAATACATCCTAGCCAAAGGAGTAAGGACAAGTGACAATTGCTATGTCATTGATCATCATTCCTAATAAGAGGACACTTATCTTTTGACCCAAAAGGATGAACCAACCTTTGGCATCAAATATTAGGGCATCTCAACTTTAGGGATCTTGTAAGACTTAGCAAGAAGGGGATAGTCAAGGATCTGCCCAAGCTAAGCAAGGTTAACAACCCAAATTGCAAAAGTTGTTAAATGGGGAACCAAACTAGAGTCTCACACAAGAACATAACATCTATTAGGACTTGCAGACCCCTAGAAATTTTTCACACGGACTTGGCTGGTCCAACTAGAACCGAGAGTCTTGGTGGGAAGAAGTATTTCATGGTCATGGTTGATGATTTCTCAAGGTACACATGGGTAGCATTTCTAAGAGAGAAATCCGAAGCCTTCAATGAATTTCTAAGCATTTACAAATGGATTCAAGTTGAGAAATATCTAATTATCAAAAGAATCCAAAGTGACCATGGAATATAATTTGAGAATCACAAATTCTCAAGTTGGTGTGAAAAGTTTGGAGTGAAACATGAATTTTCATCCCCCAAAACTCCCCAACAAAATGGGGTGACTGTAAGGAAAAATATGACTCATTTAAACATGGATACAACAATGCTTTCAAGTAAAAAACTAGCCAAGAGGTTTTGGGCTGAGACAATTAGCACGTCATGCTATGTCTGTAACTGAGTCTACTTAAGACTGAGTACATCCAAAACCCCATATGAATTATGAAGTGGCATAAAGCCAATGGTCAAATACTTTAAAGTATTTGGCAACACTTGCTATGTTCTTCGAGATAGAGAACATCTAGGTAAGTTTGATGTGAAGAGCAACGTGGCCATGCTCGTAGGATACTCCATAACCAGTAGAGCTTACCATGTCTACAACATTAGGACTCAGTGGAGGAGTCAATCAATGTGAGGGTAGATGATCTTGAAGCAATATATGAGTAAGGGAAATTGCCATTGGTGTTGTTTAACCATGAGAATAAGAGCTCATCTCAAGTGGAGATTGAGAAATCCCAAGGAGATCAAGATGAAAACTTTTCTCAATCAAGTTCTAAGGAAGAAGTTAAAGAACTTCAACTTCAACTCAAGGACAAAAGGCTCACTAAGGGTGTATCACGAGAAGACATCATTGGTGATCCTAACATTTAAGTGAAGACAAGGAGACAAATAGAAAACATCTGTAGTCACCTATATTTTACTTCCAAAATAAAGCCAAAGCAGGTTAAATAGGCTTTAAATGATCCAGATTGGATTCTCGCCATGCAAGAGGAACTAAATCAATTCCAAAGGAATGATGTATGGTTTCTCACAGAAAGGCCTATTGACAAGAATGT
>JAOXJP010141017.1:0-13351 GCA_025762735.1 Platanus orientalis | reverse complement strand
TACAAACAGATGCCTCTGAATTAGGATATGGCGGAGTTCTCCTTCAAACCCATCATTCTTTAGGCGATCAAATAGTTTGATACAGTACCGGGACGTGGAACCTAACTCAACATAACTATTCGACTGTCAAAAAAAGTATTAGCCATAGTTTTATGCATATAAAAATTTCAAGCAGATGTTTTAAATCAGAAGTTTCTTTTATGAATAGATTGCAAGTCTGCCAAAGAAATACTTAAAAAAGATGTAAAAAATTTAGCCTAAAAACAAATTTTTACACGATGACAAGCCTTACTTTTTGTTTTTGAATTTGATATTGAATTTATAAATGGCTTTACAAATTTTATTCCTGATTTTCTCACTCATGAGTTTTTGCAGAAAAATGAGTCAATGAGGTCATACCCTTCAAACTTTCAAAGGCAAAACCAAAGTCCTTGTATCTATACCTTACCAAATGCCCAATTCTTAAAAAACCGAGTATATCTCAAAAATCCCACTTTATCGTCTTTCCAATAGATGATCACATGTTCGATAACCTTAATTTAGAATAAATTGTTTCTAAATGCTTTCCTTAAAAAAACCCATTTTATTCTCAAACATGTTAATTACTCCAATAAATCCCATTCTTGGTTCCTCCAATTCTCTTCCAACCATACTCATAAAATTCCTAATTAGTTTTATCAAAACTGGTGGTTTTTGTATGGAGCCATGTCTACAATTCTCCCTCAAAACCTATTTTTAACTTTTGACCAATTTTCCAATTTTAAAACCTTTTCAATAAATGAAGCTTCTTTCAAATATATGTCATATTTTTCTCAAAAAGCCATCTATGGATCATGTATTAGGATTGTTCTCTAGATCTTTTTTAATTGACCCCAAATCTATTTAGAGATTCCCATGTCAAATGGTGGTATAAGTATGATAAAACAAAAGCTTTTTCTTTAGCATCAATATCCCTAACCGATCTTAAAAAAATGTCACCTATTAAGCCTTTTGTAGGCCCTTCAAACATCAAAAGTTTCAAAGAAGCAGCGACATCCTTAAACACTCAAAGTCAGTAACTATCTTCCTAAGTTTTTCAATTAGCCCTTTAAGAAATGAGACAAATGGTAGCTGAGATGCGAACACTAAGTGTAAATCTTCACCAAAAGATCTTCTCCGGTAAAATTTGATTCAGGATCAATGACTTAAAAACTCGGGGAGGATGATGATACTTTCTTTTGATCAAAATATAGCCACGTTATCATCAAACAAAAGCTAATTAGCCACGTCATCTTCAAGCAAAAGCCACTTCTTTACCATAATTCATGTGAAGACTACCTGAAGATCACATAGACGTATGTCACTTCAAACGACAACAAAGCCATACAAATGCGTGTAAAACTTTTATTATTGATGACCTTATAATGTTTTGTAACATTATGTCTAAGTGTCAAGTGTTCTTGCATCATATTATGTGTCAATATCTCAAATTATCCAATGAACCAAGTTGATAGTTAAAAATTTGTAAAAAAGTTAAAAATTTTAGCCACGAACAATATCAAATAGTATGTAACAGTGCCAAACAGTACCCCTAAACAGTACAAACAATACTTAACAATGCCAAATAATACCCTTCAATAGTACCAAACAGTGCCAAAACAATAAAAAATTGAATAGTACCATTCTCTCATCTCTCGAGACTTCTTGGGTTTATTAATTTTAAATCCATATGAAGTGTCGGTCTTATAGAAAGAGGATAGTTATCCCTATCAATTCTCTTCTAAGAGCTTATAGATTCAAATTCAATTTAAATCCAGACTCTTTTTCATCTATAAAAAGCCATCAACCCTCAGTCATTAAGTAGAGGCGTTTCCACCAAAATATCCCCTTAGCCATATCTCTTCATCCCAAACTTCCGCTCCTTTTCTATCCTTCCTCCAAAGTCCCTTCTTCATCCAAATGTCCCAACCTTTACTATACCTCACAACCACCCTCTCCCTTGAACCTCCGTTAATATTAAATAAATTGATGAGACACAAGATGGCATAAAACTTGACACTTGGACATAAATTGATAAGCATTTGTTTTTATAAGTATGATACTATATGGCATAAAACTATTGTAGTAGAACTACAATATTAAAAGTGAACCATCTCACACAAATTTAACACTACCAGAAGATCATATAAATGAATAAACCAAAATTAAAGAGTGTTGGATTATTTGAAAAGAGAGAGAGAGAGAAGGCAGAATTTCATGGGATTTCAAAATTCATACTTATATATAAATGAAATTGTCAGAACAACAAGCTGAAAACCCCAATAATATAAACCCTAACTTGTGAAGCAGAGAAAGAGAAATAATCCATATATGATGAGTGCAAAAGACTAAAATATGAGACATTTGGATGAAGTTCTCAACCTTTGATGTACAACTAAGGTCCCGTGTTCTCAGATCAATCGTAAATCCTCCATTTCCAAATTCACAAATGGGTAATAGGGAAAAGCAAAAATATTTAAATATAAAGAAGATAAAATTATATAAAATGATGAACTCACCAACCAGTAAGGCAAAGACTCAATTATTGGCTTACAACAAGCCAGAGAACTCTATAACCCAGGAAAAATTTAATATTTTCAATCAATAGAATGGGCCATTGGAAGAAATTTATTGCAAACAACAACAGAAATAATAACAAAATTCTCTCTGTTATCACTAGCAACTCCAAGCACCATGAGCTGTAAACAAGGAAGTTGAAAGTATTCCCAACAACTATTTGAACCTAAACAGAAGCTCCAAGACCTGCCCATTGAGGTCTACTCCCTCTATTATGATCTCATTTGTAGACTAATTGATCTCCATTGCCTAAAGAAAATCTCATCTGGTCAAAAGAATCTTGTCAGCTATGAGAACCAGACGCTCTTCACCATCCATCAGATATTGGAATCATGAATCTGGACATCTTCAGAGCTTCACATACGAGTCAGATAGAGAATTGACGATCAAAATTTTGAAAGGGAAGAAAGCGATTGCTAGTTACTCAAGCGAATCTGGAAACATTCACCTTCTCATATACCTGGTGATTTTCTCCGCCTAAAGAACCAACTCACGATTAGAGTTTCTTCGGAATTCGAAGCATTTTTCTTGCAAGATTAGGGATAGATTGAAATCACGAGAGCATCATCTTCATCATTGCTGCAGTAGAACCAGGGGATGAAGGAAGGAAATGAGTATTGTCAGAGAGTTTCTTCGGAACAAAATTTGGGTTTTTGGTATAGAAGAGAATATTGAAATTAATTAGGGGGAAAACTTTTACTTAAAAAATTAAGCCAGAAAACTCGGTAAAAATTTGTTAATAGCTATTTATTGAAGTTAATTATTACATAACAAAAAAAACCATACTAAAAAATGAGGATTTAACTATGATTTTTTAGATGCATAACAATTTAACTAAATATTAATACATAAGTTACACGTATAATAAATGTAATAATAAAACAATTATAGATACAGTTTTATTTAACCATAAGTAAATAAGTGTAACTATAAACCTATTTTGTTGTAGACCATAAACCACCTTAGATTTGTCACACCAAGGAAGGTATAAAGTATGCATTGAATATCATTTTGATACCTTAAAATGAACTTAGACATGGTGTTAGGTCTCTCTCAATAGCCCAAACCAAAAGATCCAAGGACAAACCCCCATAAGTGGCCAAAACAAAATTCAGAATCTGGGAGTCGCAATCGATGCATGCAATCGATTATGAGTAAAGGTTTAGACATAGACTAAGACTCCCAAGGCCAAAACCCATAGACTGAAATCAATTTTGATATGGATTTTGAGAAAATTACCCAGACTCAAAATTGATTTCAGATCAAGCAATTGATTGCGAGTCTGAGTAAGGGCCAAAATTGATTGCTAGATCCGAAATCGATTTTGAGCTAAAATCGATTACGGATTAAGCAATTGGTTTCGAGGGTAATTTTAGAATATGTTTTAAACACGAAATCCAAGGAGAGTTTTTTAAAATCTGAACTTCGTTTTTCAAATCCAAAGGTCCAAAATGTTCTCCTTTATAAAATTTTCAAATCCAAAGACCATGGGTGCTCCTCAACACTATAAAAAATATCTTTTTCCTTTAAGGTAAATGATATCCAACATTCCAAGCTGTTTTAGGGAGAGCAAAAAGGCATACTATTTTGAGAGTTTCCTCCACTGTGAAAAACACTATTGCCCACTATTTTTGTGCTTGAGTAGTTAGCATCCTTCATTATATTTTTTTTCTCTCTTTCTCCCCTCTTAAGTACTACTCTACTATTATTGAGAAGTTGTGGTGAGCACTTTCCCTAGAGGAAACTCACATTTGGTTGAGCTCAAGGAGCACTAGAGCCAAGTACTTGGAGCTTGTGGGTAGCTAAGGCATACTAGCTCAACAAGGAGTACCCCACTTTGAGCAACTAGTAACATCAACCAACTTGTGGTAAAATTTACTTTACTTTGCATTCATTTTCATTCATACTTATCATTGTTCTTGCTTTGCTTCCATCGGAGAAACCGAAAGTAGTGCACACTTGTCGGAGACACCAAATGTTGTTATGTAGCTTGCTTATGAGTAAGTAGTTAGATTTTGTATATTGACCTAAGTTATAATAGTACCTAAATAAAATATACCTAAGCTTGGTAGTGAGCTTTAGAAAAGTGGACATAGGCCCTAGGGCCAAACCACTATAAACATCTTGTTGTGGTTTGTGTGTGTGATTGCTTGTCTCTCTACTCTTATGTTTATTACTACTCTTACATAACATTTGTTTGACAAAATACTTGAGTAGACACTTTAGAGCGCACACACACTTGGGCTAAGTTAAAAAGATTAAAATCAATCCCAAGACAAAATTAAAAAAAGGAAAAATTAATTTAGATATCCTATTCACCTCCCTTTATGATAACTTTAGAGTGATTTCAATTGGTATCAGAGCCTAAGTTACTCATATAGGGCTTAACATCCCAAATAAGATCCTAGCAAATATTCTAGATGGCTAGAGAAGATAGTGGTATGTCCATTAGCACCCCTCCATTCTTCAATGGAACTAATTATGGCTATTGAAAATCTCGAATGAAGATTTTCCTTAATGCCTATGACCCAAGGGTATATAGTGTAATAGTCGATGGCTATGTACAACCCAATAAACCAAGAAGTGAGTGGACCCCCGCCGAGGTAGATGCTCATAAGTTCAACTTTAGGGCATTGAATGCCATAGCAAGTGGCCTTACCCCAGATGCTTTTAGGAGGATAGCTCATCATAAGATGGCAAAGGAAGCATGAAAGTTTCTCTCTGTTACCCATGAGGGTACAAGTATAGTAAAGATGTCCAAGCTTCAAATGTATATGGCTCAACTTGAAGCTCTTAAGATCAAGGAGGATGAAGAAATCTCCCAATTTAATGCCAAGTTGTCAAACTTGGTAAACATTATGAGAAGTCTAGGTGAGGACATTCCTAAGTCCAAGGTGGTTAGGAAAGTACTTAGGTCCCTCCCTAAAAGGTTAAGGCCTAAGGTGACTGCCATGGAATAAAGTAAAGACTTAAAAGTCATGAAACTAGAAGAGTTAATTGGCTCACTTCAAACCTTTGAAGCGGCCATTAAGGAACTTACCAAGATGAAGGGCATTGCCCTTAAGGTAGAAGAGCCATCTAAATCAAATGAAGATTTGGATGATGACTTGGCCCTTATGGCTAAGAGGCTCAAGAAGTTCTTTTGAGAAATACCAAAGATTACTCCAAGAACAAGAAAATAAGAAAGTCTTACCCAGGTTGTAAAGAGACGAAGGACTTCTCTAAATAATCTCCCATTTTCTATGAGTGAAAATGAAGGGGACACATTGCTTAGGATTACGGCAATAAAAAGCACAAGTACAAGTCAAAGGGTAAAGCCATGGCTACCACATGGGATGATGAGTCTGACACTTCAGAACATGAGTCCCAAAGTAGTGAGGAAGCTCCCTCATAAGAAATCAAATCTTTTATGTTTTTTTAGTACTCCCATGAGTTCACTTATGGAAACAAGTGACTCAAATAGTAAAGATAAGGGAGAGTATGAAGAAGAAGAGGAGATCTATGATGCACAAGAAGCATTCGATGATCTTTTTGTACAAAATGTGGAGTTAGGGGAGAATAACAAACAACTTAAGAGGGAAGTTATGGAATTGACTGAAAAGTCAAAGTCTCATGAGAACACTATCTTCACTCTTCAACAAGAGTCTTTATTAGAAAGTGACAAGGAGAAGGAACTTTTCAAAGAGAACTACTTGCTCCTACGTGCCAAGGAGGAAATGAGCCTAAAGATAGTGGAATTAGAAAATAAGTTCAATGAAGCAAAACTATTTCTAGGCTTAGAAAAGAACAATAGGAAGCATGAAAAGATAAGACTTCTTGAGGACAATCAAAACTTGTCCAACAACGTTCATAAGCTTTAGGAGAAGCCCAAAAATATAGAAGAGGTTAGGAATAAGTCTCATAGTGATGATTCATTCATCTATGAGTTGGAAGACCAAGTCAAGACTCTAAATGAGAAGAACAAATCTCTCAACTTCACTTGTGCTCAACTCATAAGGAAGTCCATTAATTACCTTAAACAAATCAAGGAGCTTGAAGAAGATAAGAGGAAGAACATCTCAATGCTTGCCCAAGAAAATGGGAAGTTTGAGAAGATGCTCACTATGGGTAAAGCATGAGGATATGACTAGACTAGGCTATAATTCCGAGGCCAATGCCTCTTCCTCAACTCAAAGACCCAAGAATGGATTTGTTAAAGCTAAAGGATCTACTCAACCATCTTCATAAACTTCCAAGAAAGGGAAAGAGAAGGTGGACCCATAAAGACCTTATCAAAGGTCAAAGAACATTGAGAAGAAAACATCTACCTCATTCTAAAGTAAAACACCTATGAGTCAAGGTAGAGATTGAGAGACATCTATGCAACCCCAATCAAGATCCTATGCAAAAGTGGTTGGGAGTAGACCTAAATGCAACCAAGCATCTTCCTCTAAAGGAGCTCAAGTGATAAACAAGTCTTATTCCTATGCCAAGGAGGCATGAAACAAATTTCAAGTAAATAAGGCTTCCACTTCTAGAGGATTCTAAGGGAATGCCTCCACTTTTAGGAAGACTATGGCATAACCTAGTCAATATAGGAAACCTAAAAGAGCCCAACAATCCTTCCATAATAAACAACCTAGAAGGAAAATAACTTAATCTCATACATCTAGAAGGCCCCTATTCTATTGCGACTACTGTTTTAGAAGGGCACATCAAGGTGGATTGTAGGAAGAGGAAAAATGACATGAAAGTCCTAAAGAATGCAATCGAGAAGAATGCAAAGTGAAAAATTTTTTATTAAAAGAAACTATTTTTAAAATTTTAAAAAATAGAAACTTTCAAAGAAAGAAGGATTTATCTTAACAACAAAGTACCAAAAGGCAAATCTCTAAACCTCCTAAAGTTAAGAGAGTATGGGTAAGAAAGGATGGCCTAAAGTGTTTCTTCATTCACACTGTACTAAGAGCCGAAAGCTCATCAAGATGGTATATTGACAATGAATGTTCTAGACACATGTCTGGTAAAAGAGACTTATTTACCAAATTTGAGAACGCTCAAGGTAGACATGTCACATTTGGTGATAGAAACACCGCCAAAATTCTTAGGATAGGAATAATAGTAGCCCCTAGCATTCCATAACTTACCGAGGCTCTTTATCTGCAAGACCTTAAGCACAACTTGATAAACACTAACCAAATATGTGATAAAGGCTATAAAGTTCAATTTGCTAAAGATGGATGTGTGATCAAGGATCACAAGGAATACAACATCCTAGCTGAAGGAGTGAGGACAAGTGACAATTGCTATGTCATTGAACCCCATCCTCAACAAGGGAACACTTGCCTTATGACCTAAAAAGATGAGACTAATCCTTGGCATCAAAGATTAGGACACCTCAACTTTAGGGATCTTGAAAGACTTAGCAAGAAAGGGATAGTCAAGGACTTTCCCAAGCTAAGCAAGGTTGACAACCCAATGTGCAAAGGTTGTCAAATGGGGAATAAACTAGAGTCTTTCATGAGCAAGTTATGTCAATAGGGACTATTAGAATGGAGAGTCTAAGAGGGAAGAAATATTTCATGGTGGTGGTTGATAATTTCTCTAGATATACATGGGTAGCATTTCCAAGAGAGAAATCCGAGGCCTTTAACAAATTCTTGAACATTTTAAAGAGGATTCAAGTTGAAAAGGATCTAACCATCAAATGAATTCGAAGTGACCATGGAAGAGAATTTAAGAATCATAAATTATTAAATTGGTGTGAAGAGTTAGGTGTAAAACATAAGTTTTTAGCCCCTAAAACTCTCCAACAAAATGGAGTGGCTAAAAGGAAGAATAGAAATCTTCTCAACATGACTACGCCAATGCTCACTAGCAAAAACATAGCCAAGAGGTTTTGGGCTGAGGCAATTAGCACAACGTGCTATGTTTCTAACCATGACTATCTTAGATCGGGTACGTTTGAAACACCCTATAAATTGTAGAGTGGCAAAAAACCAACAGTGAAATACTTTAAAGTATTTGGTAGCACTTGCTATGTTCTTCAAGATAAAGAACATCTAGGCAAGTTTGATGGAAAAAGAGATGAGGCTATGCTCTTAGAATACTCCACTACAATTAGAGCCTATCGTGTCTACAACATTAGGATTCACACCGTGGAAGAGATGATAAATGTAGTGGTAGATGACTTTGAGGCAACTTATGAGCAAGAAAAATTTTCAGTTGTGTTGTTTGATCATGAGAATGAGAGTTCATCTTAATTGAAAATTGAGAAATCCCAAGAGGATCAAGAAGAGTACTCTTCTCAATTTAGTTCTAAGGATGATGTTGAAAAAATTCAACTTCAACCCAAAGAAAAGAGGTTCACCAAGGGGTTGTCACAAAGTACCATTATTGGTGATCCTATCATTAGAGTGAAGACCAGGAGACAAATTGAAAACATCCTTAGTCACTTTTGCTTCACATCTAAAATAGAGCCAAAACGTGTCAAGGAGGCTCTAAATGATCTGGAATAGATCTTGGCCATGCAAGAGGAACTAAATCAATCCTAAAGGAATGATGTATGGTTTCTCACTAAAAGTTCAACTAACAAGAATGTCATTGGTACTAAATGGATATTAAAAAACAAACATGATGAACATGATACAGTGACGAGGAACAAGGCCAGACTTGTTGCAAAGGGGTATGCCCAAATAGAAGGCCTTAATTTTGAGGAGACATTTTTCCATGTTGCTAGGTTGGAGTCCATTAGGATTCTCTTGTCCATAGCATGTCATTTAAAATTTAAATTATATCAAATAGACATCAAGAGTGCATTCCTAAGTGGAATTCTTCAAGAAGAAGTATATGTCAAGCAACCTGAGGGAATTGTGGATCCTTAATTGCTGAACTCTATATATAGACTCAAGAAGGCACTTTATAGTCTCAAGCAAGCCCCAAGTGCTTGGTATGAGAGACTCACTAGATTTCTTCTTGATCACCATTTTAATTAAGGGAGTGTGGATAAAATAGTCTTAATTAACAAACAAAATGGTCACATACTCATTGCTCAAATATATGCAGATGATTGAATTTTTGGGTCTACCTATAAGGAGATGTCTCATGGTTTTTCCTAAACAATGAAATCAGAACTTGAGATGAGTATGAAAAGAGAACTGAGGTTCTTCTTGGGTCTTCAAATGAAGAAAACAAGTGATGGCATCTTTTTGAGCCAAACCAAGTTTACAAAAAAACCTAGTCTTTAAGTTTAGGTTGCAAGAATTTAAACCATCTAGCACTCCCATTAGCACAAGTGACAAGATCATTAAAGACCTCGAGGGAGCCGAGATCGACTCCACCTACTATAAGAGCATTATTGGGAGTTTGTTCTACTTGACTGTGAGTAGACCAAACATTGCCTTTAGTGTAGGTGCGTGTGCTAGATATCAAGCTCCCCCTAAAGAATCACATCTTAAGGCAGCTAAGAGGATTATCCGTTATGTCCATGGGACTACGGAGTTTGTGTTATGGTACCCATTTGACAGCACATCTGAGATTGTGGGGTACTCAGATACTGACTGGACTGGTGATGTGGAGGATTTCAAAAGCACGAGTGGAGGTTGGTTCTACATAAGCAACAGTCTTATTTCTTGGCACATCAAAAAACAAAACTCCATCTCATTGTCAATTGCCAAGATTGAGTATATTGCAGCCTATAGTGGATACACCCAACACTTATGGATAAAGCAAATGTTGAGAGACTACAAGTTGGAACAAAATACCATAAGTCAATTTGTAGACAACAAAAGTGTCATCGACATCTCTAAGAATCTTGTCCAACATTCTAAGATAAAGCACATTGACATTAGACACCATTTTATCCATCAATTGATGGAAGAGAAGGTTATGCCCTTAGACTATGTCAAAATCAAAAATCAACTTATTGACATCTTAACCAAACCTCTTAATTCCAAGTGGTTTAGGTACCTTTGGAGTGTTATAGGATTGTGCACCATTTAGGAAAACCATGTGGCTTTTCCTAAGTACATGAAGTGCAACGATATGAAAGGAAAATGATCAAGAGAGCATGGTTAGTACTCTAGTAGAGAGTGGGGAGATCCCACTCCAAAAAATTTGAGCAAAAAATGCTCAAAACCAGAGTTACAATTGATTGCAAATCATGCAATCGATTACACCTAAACTAATTACAGATTATGTAATCAATTTTGGGGGTATTTTTAAGATATATTTTTCATGCAATTTAAATAGGCGTTAGATGAGATTTTTGGTCATTCTTCACTCGATTTCGTGCCTATTCATCTCTTAGAGCTCCCCAACGAAGGTTTTTAATTTCCCTTCCCAAAACCCTAGTTTTCCATCTCTCACCATGCATCCTCGCATGAAGAAGACCACGTTGAAGGGTGCTTCCTCTTCCAATCCTTCACAGAATCCTAGAAGAGACCTATGGTGCATTGTCCACCCCAACCACGATTAAAAAGGAAGGTTGGTTCCTTCTCTCCTTGTCGTGATGCTACGAGCCTAGAGCGGTATCAGAGGATCTTTTCTAGAAGATCTATCATCACAAAATGATCTATGGATCCCAAGACTCTGCATAGCTAGACTTATGGCGGTCTTAGAGGGAAGATAGTGGATGCTTTTTATTTCTATGACCAGGCCCATCTAAGAAGAACCAATGCAGATTTTCTACGCCAACTTCTTCGATATCAACAATGAAATGAACACATTTTGGACAATGGTGAATGTGGTGCCTTTAAAGGTTAGCCCTAACTCTATCTTGTGTTTACTAGGATACCTCACTTCACACAGGACCCCATTGCCTTCTTGATTCACAAGCTCTATGAAGCAGAAGGGAGCATGAGTGGAGAAACTATGTGGTCTTTTTGCCAACTGGTTTGAGAAGCTATCACACAAGGACTGTAGGTTGAGTTCTTCACTGCATCTTCACCTGCAACATCCTCCCTATCACCAATAGGAGTAGTCTCTCCGATGACACTGCCTATTTGATAGATTCCATTATCGACTCTCAAAGGATCGACCTACCCTCCATCATTTTCTACATGATGATACAAGCACATGAGTTGACACACTCCACTAGTAGCCTGCCATATCCTACACTTGTTACTCGCATCATGCAAGCAGAGAAGGTGCTCTTCAAGGTTGCACCTAAGGGCCAGAAGGATGGGAGAGCTGTGGGTCATGGGACCTTGAGGAAGATGGGTCTAATCCATACCACTATAGTAGTGCCTTCCTCCACCTCCACACTAAGACCTAGACCATCCAAAGCCTGCTTTGCTTTCGTGAAGTCCACTATGATGGGACTTCTCCACAAGTTAGTGTGTAAGGTCTTTAAGGTTTTGAAGAACTAGAAGACACTTGCCTTCATTCATAGGAAGTTGGCGGTAGGCTATAATGTCAATCATCCAGACCATCCCATAGAGTTGGGATCAGTTAATCGCTCTGATAGTGATGTTGATCCCAAGGGTTCCAGCACCTCAGTTTCAGGTGGATCCCCATTCGGAGGATGAGGATGCAACAATTAGTGGTGGTGGTGACTTAGCTGCAGATGATGATGAGGAGGAGGATGAGAGTGAGAGTGATGAGGGTGAGGGAGATGCAGGTGAAGACAGAGAAGTAGAAACAGTAGATGATAGTGACTTAGGAGATGACTGATTTCATGGTTTCACCCAGATTTTTACCCTAAGGGCATGTATTTTTTTATAGTATTTATTTTCCTATATGGAAAATTGTTGTATCGATGTACTCATGCCCATAGAGGCATTAGGTTCAATGTTTAGTTGTTTATACTTCCCTATAGGGGCCCTTTTTTGTTGTTTAAGTCTTATATTTCACTATATTTCCTAGGGGAGTCCTTAGTGTTTATAAGTAGCCTCAAGGGATTGATAATGTACTACAACTTTTTATTAATACATTTGACCTTGCCTAATTTCTTTTCTTTTTTGTGTTTTATGGTTTACATTTTTAAATTCTTGTCAATTCTTGCCAATAAGAGGGAGAAATAGTTCAAATCTACTGATTGAGTGGTTATGAGATATGAAAGTGAGGAGGAGTCACTTTATACATATAGGGGGAGTTTCACCCAACATGAAGGGAGAATAGAGCACTCAAATAGGGGGAGCAAACACCAACCAAAATAAAACAAAATTTTTGAATAGGGCTTTGTGATGTAAACTTGTTAAACATAAAGAACCTATTAAGTTTATGTATTGTCAATGTTCATACACAAAACAAAGTGTGTACATATAATGGTCATGTTGTATAGGGCTTTGTGATGTAAACTATACACTTATGTAAGTCCAAGTGTTAGAGTCTAGGAAAGTCCGGGGAAAGTGCTAAGAAGATGGAGTTAAAGTCTGAGAAAGCACCAAGAAGATGGACTCAAGGTCAAAATGACCATACCAAAGAGACTTAAGCATCATTGAAGTGTTCCAAGTCTCAAGAACAAGCTACCTCAAGGAAGCCAAGACATCTTTTCCAAGCATGGAAAGGTAAATCAGGTATATGAGACCAAATGGGAGGTGTGTGTGTTCTCATGAAACCCAGAGACCATGGTTAACCCTAGGAATCACTTAGAAGACTTAATTAGGGTCTAATGGAAAAGCACAAAGAGCTTAATGCTCAAAATAATGAAAAATGGCTCACTAGGGAAGAAGTGCCTATGCTGACTAGTGCTGTCTAGTTCAATAAATTTTGAGGCAACTTCCAATGACTCCCTAGATCACCTCAGTAGGAATTAGACTATAATCTATATATGGAT
>JAOXJP010141006.1:0-13352 GCA_025762735.1 Platanus orientalis | reverse complement strand
GGCTAGGGGGTTTACCTCTTATATGTTATTTCAAAACTTTTAGGAATATTTACAGAGAATCAAGACGATCCGGAACGATCCTGTCCTAGATCAGACGATCCAAGGCTGGGCCTTGGATCGCAATCTACAGGCCTAGATCGGACCGGACCTATCCAATCTCGATCTGATACAAGGTCGGACGATTTTTGAAACCATGATGTACATAGATCTTTGTCTTTGCCTCTATTAGGTACAAAATTGGAAAGAGCTTGAAGGACCTTTCTATTGGCAAAGACTACAAAGACATGTCATGTAACAATTATTTGTTTTTCTGAGATTTAGAGAAAACCAAGTCCATAATTACAACCAAGGTTGTGATAAAAAAAAATTTACAAAAATTTAAATTAAATTGCCCAAGTTGAACAACAGAAAACAAATAGAAACAGTATCAGTATATGAAGTCCATAATGGAGGCAAATATATACTAGAATATCACAGTAACCTTAGCTTGCACGAGTTCCATAAATGATACAAACATCATAATAAAAATAGAAGTAAAAGACAATTTAAAATTTTCTGATTTTGCTCCCTAGGATGCATTAGCATGTCTCAGTTGTCATACCATCTACAGCTGCCTCTGAAAGAAGCTCAGAGTTCAAACTAGAAAGTGACGTAAGCACCAAAGGATGAGATGCAAGCGTTGAGGCAGGCATCCTGAAACCCATAAAAAAGAAATCATTTAGTTCCAGTTTACTTCGGGGAAGGAAAGAACGCTGGTGTATGAAGATGTATTTAAACCCACTTCTGTGGTATCAAGACTCAGACTTTACAAGCTACTAATAAAAGTTTCAAAGAATGTAACAAACTTAACAAGCTGGTCTGAAATAAAACCCATGTTGCAACAGCGGAATAGGATTTACTTCATATAACAAAAATTGGAAAAGACAATGTTTTAAAACCAAAAATGGATGGGTAAACCTTGTTTCGATTTCCAGGTAAAATGGCCAGAATTTAACACAAGAAAATGACTTACAACTATTAGAGTAAAAAAAAGAACCTCTTCATTTCATAAGGTATCTTAGCTCATTAGATTGCACAAAGACTCACTTTTATTGAGAAGAGAGGTAAAGTTCTGGAAATGAAGAAACTTTGAAATCTACCAACAACAAAACTTGGTGAAAATGTTCAAGATATATTTTTTTATCAGTAACATGTTATAATTTTGAATCTGAGAGGCCATATAGTTTCATAATTTTTCTATATTTTTCTCTTTTACAGTTTTCCTTTTTTTCATTAATTTTATTTTCTGACACCATGGCTCGGCAATAACCTAAATGACCACCTTTATAGGTTGATGAATGATTTGTGCCTGAAAACACTGGGAATAGGTCTACACAGGCAAACCATGCCATAAGTGTATAATGTGTGAATGATCTCCATCTGTTGCTAAACTGATGGAAAGGACCTAGACATGCTCTGCAAGATGCAAATGGTGCATCTGAAACTCGTACACACAATTCTGCAGATTCTTACTGTATGGTAATATGTTATATATAATACATGTGTATGCACACACACACAAAGAGAAAACATACCCATGCCGCAGTCGCAGCCAAGAAGTAAAAGCCTCAAGAACCTGTCAACCAATGTAATTAAGTTAGACTTGAATACGTAGAGACGAATTACAAGTGGAGAGAGGCTAACAGGCCACCAGAATTGGCATCCCTTTGTAGTCAAAATTCATGCTCTCATGAATTCCATTGTATCTTTCTTTTTACTAGAGAGGGATACCACGGGATAAGAGAGTTTTCTTTCTAATAAAATTATTGGATTGCCGAGCAAAAGAAGAAATAAATAGTGAAGACCATCAGAAAATTCATGCAGTTAAGAAATTGAGGAAAAACACATAAATTCAAGTATAAAACATTAACCATACTTAATTGAAGTTTCTCACATAGATTTTACAATAAAACAAACATGACCAACTTCACTAGGAAATGCAGACTGAAACATAGCAAGTTAATAACATAATAAAAAAGCATGAAAAATGGGAGATTATCTAAAACCATCCTAGTAATAGTCACAATCCCAGAGAGCTTACAACATTGCTATCAGTAGTAAATCATGAATAGAACAATGTGCAATTGATAAATCAAATGTTGACAAAGCTATGGATTTTTTATTTTTTTTTCAATTTTTTGTGAAGAAGAAGAAGAAGGTAAGATAATATATAAATAGAACCAACAGCGAAAAACACAACATGGCCGCATGAGGCATGAAAGCCACCAAGAATATTTGCAGCAAAACAGCGTGTCAAGTCCAGCCACCTTAATTAGTGGGAGAAGAAGGAAGTTTGATTAGCTTAGGGAGTTGATGAACTTAAGCTACGAGTAAATTATGATGGCAAAGGTGGGAAAGAAAGAAAAAGGGAGCGGCCGGAAAAACGAGTTCCATATACTTGTGTTTGATATGATCAACACTTTGTCGAGGGATGTGAGGGGTTTAGGGGACCCTGAAAAAAGTTGTGTGAAAGAGGTTTGTAGAAGTTGGAAGATGAGCATCTTAACAGTTCAGGAGACTAAAGTGAAGCGTTTGAGATTGACCGAAGCAAAAGACATTTGTGCCCACAAAAATTAAAATTCATTCACAGTCTAGTGATTTGGAGGGCTGGGGAAATGCTGGTAGCCTGGGATTAGGAGATAGTGAATGTTGTGGATAGCAGAGTGGGTATTTTCTCAGTGTCTATCAAATGCCAAAACACAAAATATTCTTTTGAATGGATTTTCACAGGTTTGTTTATGGATTCAGGGGGGAAAAATTAGACCTGAATGAAAAATGGTGAAGCTCTTTCATCTTTGTTGGTTCACCTTGTTTTATCTTTAGCAAAAGGTTACAGAGCTTAAAGGAGTCTTTGAAAAAAGTAAAAGGTAAGTGTTAGGCAAAGTGGAAGATATGAAAACAATGTGGCTAAACCTAATCTAGGTGTTGGATAAGAAAGAAGCACTCATCTTTGACAACAGAGAAGAAAGGTGACAGATTGGAAGCAAAAACAAGGCTCTGGAAAATATTCAAAATGGAAGAAATCAGTCAGTGTCAAAAGTCCATAATGCAGGGACTGAAAGGAGACAGGATAACAAATTCTTAAACAGAATGACAAATACAAGAGCTCAGGCAAATGCTATTTTGAAACTACAGTTGGGGATCAATGTTTTGAAGAAGGGCAAGTCATAAAGCAGCATACTGTTGAGTTTTTTTCAAAATTATACACAGATAAAAGGAAGTTTGACAACCTTGTCTTGTACGATTAGATTTTCAGACCCCATCAGAAGCAAATGGAAGCTGGTAGGAAAGGAAGTTTTCAGAGGAAGAGCTCGTGGCTAATCAGAAGTTAAAGGAAGATGAGGCACCGGGACAAGATGGTGATCCCTTTTTTTTATACAAGAAATGTTGGGATATTGTTAAAGAGGATGTCATGAATCCGTTGAAGGACTTCCATCATAGGGCCTCTTAGAAAAGCAGTTGTAATGCGGCTTTCTTGGTGCTCATTCCAAGAAATGTGGGACAAACTATCCTATCAGTTTAGTAAGCAGTCCAGCCTCTTAGAAAAGAAGTTGAAATGCAACTTTCTTGGTGCTCATTCCAAGAGGAGTGGGACAAACCGTCCTACAGTTAGTAAGAAGTTTATACAAGCTTTTAGCAGAAGTTCTTGCCTGAGCTGATTTCATCCTCTTGGAGTGGCTTTGTCCATGGCAAACAAATATTTTAAGGATCTTTAATCACCAATGAATAAATAGATTCAAAACTAAGGAGTGGGGTGCCTGGGGTGGTTTGCAAAGTTGACATGGAGTAGGCATAAAACCATGTAAATAGGAAGTTCATTCAGAAAATGATACGTAAGTTGAGATCTGGATCTAATTAAAGAAATTGGATGCAAGATTTGGTCAATTTTTTCTCTTTCAGGGATAGTAAATGGTTTGCCAATCGTTTCTTCCAGAGTAGTAGCGGCCTCAGACAAGGAGACCCTATATCCCTGTTTCTCTTCAATCTGGTCAAGAAGCTTTAAGTAAAATGACCTACAAAGCTAAGGGGCATTCAGGCAGAGTCGAACGATCCAAAAATAATAATAATAATGCAGTTCGCAAATTATTCAATATTCTTGTGTATGGAATCACAAAATTCTCCGCTATCTTAGATGCATCCTATTGATTTTTTAAGCAATGTCAGGCCAAAGATCAACCTCCCAAAAAGAATAATTTACCCAGTTGGAGTCTTCGAGAAGTTCTAAATGCAAGTCTGAATCATCCCATTAGATGGATTGCTTTCCATCTATAGATCTAGCCAATAGTGGCTCCAACTGCCTTCAAATGATTGAGTACACCCACGGCTAATTTCACCTTATGTTAGAATGTCTGGTGGGTTTGATCCTTCCTCGGAAACTGATAGAATAAATTCAGTAAGGGAAGAAAAGTGTTCCATCACCTATCTCACATATTATGTAACCTGATCGGGCAAAGGACCTGGTTTTGTTTTTAATTTTTTTATTTGTTTTTGAAAGATAAGATAATTTATTAAAAAGGAGCAGCGAAGAACTCCACATTACAGCATGAGAAATGGTCAAAAGAGAAAAGCAAAAACAACATAGAAGGACAAGCTACAAAACAAAAAGCAGCCCCACTAGGCTATGGAAATACAAGCATCCCAATCGAATATCCACGTCCTGTAGGGAGGACAATCAGTACTAGAAGAATAGGACACCCAATCATATATTATTGAGAGAATTGAGTCAACCAACTTATGAAAAAGGCAAGACACTCCTTCAAAAATTCTCCTATTGCACTCCTCTCCCAAATGGACCAATAGATTGTCGTTGCGATCAAATTCCACACCTCCAAACCCAACTGGAACCGATCTTTACATGTCTAGTACAGCCAACAATGGAATAAAGCCGTCAAAGACTCCGGCTGAGCCCATTGCACCTTGAATCGGACTAACATATTGTTCCGTAAGGAGGCCACCACCACCACCGCACAATGGACAAAGAGATACCCCAAAGACTCCCCATCTGAAATGCACATACAGCACCAGTTTGGGATCATAGAACCTTTGTAAATTAAGTTATCAATGGTTGGGGCACGATCCCACCACAATTCCACATTAAAAAAAAAAAGAGACATTAGAAGGGATTTGGATGTTCCATATGAACTTACACGGGAAAAAATCGGAGACTGATGGAGATAAAGCCTCATACATAGTCTTCAAAGAGAAACTAAAGGAGATGAAACTTTCTCCTAAGTTATCAATGGTTGGGACACAATCCCACCACAACTCCCATATTAAAAAGAGACATTAGAAGGGATTTGGATGTTTCATATAAACTTGCACAGGAAAGAATGGGAAATTGATGGAAATAGAGCCTCATACATAGTCTTCACAGAGAAACCTTTTTCTATATCTAAAAGCCAAATTCTCTCATCCTCCATCTCCATATCCCCTAGGCAATAGTTCTCTAAGAGCTCCAACATCCGACCCATATACTCCACCTCTCAATCATTAAGATTCCTTCTAAGATGAATATTCCACGAGTAAAAAGCTCTTACTCTAATCACGTGGTCTTTCATTATCCTTCATTTGCATTCGGCCAAATTATAACAAGGGAATCAACTATAAAGACGCTCGCTCAAGCACTACGGATCATGCCAGAATAACATCCTTTCACCATTGTTAACCTAAATCTTGTGAATCTAGAAAATAGCCCTACCCCCCCCCCCTTTTTATGAATAACAAAGAATATATTAGATGAGAAAAAGAATACAAACAGAGCAGCCATTAGCTACACAAAGCAATAAAACAAAGAAAGAAATAAACTACATATGATCTAGCATATGATCCCCTTCAAAAAATAGATTGGGTTGCCCGATGCTCTACTTGGCAATTTTATCAGCCAAGGAGTTCTAGCATCTAGAAACATGATGTAGTATGGCATCTAGCTCAATGATGAGAGACATGATTTCCACAATAAGGTGATTCATCCTCCAAGAACCACATCATTCCCCCCTTCCCCAAGAGATGATCAACAAAGAGTCCCCCTCCAAAATGCAATCTCTAACTCATTTACATTTTGCAAGCTTCAACCCTTCCAACAACTCCATGGTCTCCGCATGAATAGCATCAGAAACCCCAATATGACCCCCTTTGCCCCAAATGATGAGGCCATGGGAATCACGCATAACACAACCGAAGGTGGCCGAACCTGGATTACCGAAAGAAGCTCCATCAAAGTTAACTTTATAAAACCCACATTCCGGCGGAGACCACTCAAGGGAAGAATGAAGAATTCCACCATTGGACATCGAGATACAAGACACCCAATCCCTAACCATATCATTTAAAGAGCACTTCGAAAATTCCTTCTTCACAATAACCTATGAACTAGTCTCGCAAACAATGGAATCAATAACTGTTCATACACCTAGAAGGCCCAACTAGAGCTCTACTAGTCCATTCGTTCATCTTCATATTTGGCAGCAATAACCATTCTCCAAAGAGTTTGACGATCTACCCCAAATTTCCACAACCATTTATTTAAAAGAACCCTATTGGTCCCTTGAATCGGCCAGATTCCCAACCCCCCCTGCTTCAAACGCTTGCACACTCCATTCCAACTCACCTAGTTGATCTTCCTCTAGCCTTAATCCACTTTCCATAGAAAATCCCTCTAATTTTTTTCGATTTGATTAACAACTGAAACTAAGGCTTTAAATAAAGATAAGAAGTAGATAAACAGGCTTGAAAGGACACTTGTTAACAGAATTAACTTGCCACCTTCAAGAGATACCATCATTTTCCAATTTGAGAGCTTTTTCCCATCCTCTCTATAACAAGATTCCAAATAGTCTTTAAAGATAACTTTGCCCCAAGAGGGAGTCCAAAATAGGTAATCGAAAGAGAAACAACATTACAATCAAGAATAGAGGCTAACTCCAACAAGGCTTAAAGTAGATTTATTCAAATGGATTTACTCAAATTTACCTTTAACCCAGTTGTCACTTCAAGAATGAGGAGAATACATCTTAGATTTCTCATAACATTCAGGTCTACCCTTAGCAAATAAGGATTCGTCAACGAATTGGATAAAGGGGATAGATAGGCCTCCAACAATAGAAGAGAAGCCTTCCAATAACACAATAGATTCTGCCTTAGAGACCATTCCACCTAGAAGCTTAACCACCATAATAAACAAATAAGAGGATAAAAGATCACCATGCCTAAGACCTTTGCTTCCTTTGAAGAAACCCTTAGGAAATTCATTCACCAAAATGGAAAAGGAAAGGGAAGAGATACAGATTTTCATCCACTTTCTCCCCTTGATCCCATAACCCATCTGTTGAAGAACCCAATCTAGAAAATCCCAACTTACGTGATCATAAGCTTTCTCCATGTCAATTTTGCAAACAATCCATGGTCTGCCAACTTTTAATATAGCATCAATGCACTCATTGGCCAATAGTGAACAATCTATTATTTGTCTTCCCAAGTTAAAAGCATTTTGCGAATTCGAAATAACCCTCTCAAGAGTAGCCTTAAGCTAACAACTTGTAAAGGCAACCCACCAAGCTAATAGGACAGTAGTCTTTTATCTCAACAGCCCCTTCTTTATTAGGGATAAGAGTGATGATGTCACGCTTAGACTTTTGCACCAGTGGTCCTTAGAGTGGAACGCTTCTAGACCTACTATAACCTCTTTTTCCACCACATCCTAGCAAACCTTTTAAAATTTTGTTGGAAATCCATTTGGGCCCAGGGCCTTATCCTCCTCCATGCTATTTAGAGCAACCCTCACATCTTCCTCCAGGAAAGGCCTCTCAAGCCATCTTTGTTGCTCCTCACTAATGCAATCAAATTCAACCCCTTCTACCACCAGCCAATCAGGGAAAGATTCGGTGTACAGCTTTATATAATAATCTTCAATGCTATCCCTAATCTTCCCGCAGTCAGACACCTCTCCTCATCCACCTTAAGCTAGCTAATCATACTAATAGAGCTTCTCATGTTTGTTGTCTAATGGAAAATTTTAGTGTTTCAGTCCGCCTCCTTAAGCCAAGTAGCCCTGGACTTCTACCTTCAAGATATCTCCTCCATTTGTAACAATCTATTGTAGTCATTCACAGCTTCAACCTTAGCTTGTTTTTCTGCCTCAAACAATGAAGACAACATCCCCTTCTAATTAAGAGCCTAAAGCTTTTGTAAATAGGATTTCCTTCTCACCTCAATTCCTCCAAACTCCTCCCTCTTATTCAAAGAGACTTCTTATGGGGCAGCATAAATGGAGATTAAGAAGATTCATCTAGAAACATGGTGTGAAGTGTGCAGGCCGCTTGATCAGGGTAGGCTGGGAGTCAGATTTCTAAATTCCATGATCAAAGCTCTCTTAGATATTTGGCTTTGTCGTTTAGGCAATGAACACTTGAACCTCCAGAGACAAGTCACCAAAGTTAAATTTGGGGCCATAGATCAAGATTGGAACCCAAATTTGGTAGTAGTTAGTTATGGGACTGATCTTTGGAAAGGCATTACTCAGATTTATGACTGAATGTATGGTTCTTCCTGTGGAATTCGTCCTTGTTATGCGACTTAGATCTTTGAATGGGACAAATCCATCTTTCTTCCTTTCTAGCTTCTATTTGCTTGATTTTCCTCTTCTTTCCTAGCATGGCTTATGCTAGGTGTAGTGTGCTGTTTTCGGTTTATTAGTATACTTCCTTGCTTCTCAAAAAAAAAAAAAAAAAGAGTTTATTTAACTCACAAGACTTATTGTAGACCGTGGAGAAAGAATTCAGTTTTGGATTGGTACTCGGTGCGGGAACTCCCCCTTATCCAACAAATTTCTGATACTCTAAAATCTCTCTCCTAACAAGGAGGTGTTGGTCAGATACTTTTTCGGAAAACTACGGAACAACTTCATGTGGGCTCCCCAATTCAGGAGGGGGCTGAACAACTGAGAAATTGATTCATATCTGATCTTGTATAACGCCTTCAGGGAGCAAGCCATTTTTTGCACAGGAAAATAAGAAACATCCAGGTAAATGATCCAAAAGGAGCTTTCTCAGTTATACCCTTCTACAATTCCCTCACTCACCTTGAACATTCGGGTTTTCCAGGTAGGTGTAATTGGAAGACCAAAGTCCCTTCGAAGATACCAGCTTGCTAAGTTAGTAAAGTCTACAGGTGTCATACCATAAACCTGGGTTCAAAACCCGTCTTCACCTACTAATAAATTAACCATTAACCTTACCTATAAAATAAAATAAAATAAATCTCACCATAGACCAGCTGATTTCAAGAGGGCTGCATCGCCAGAGACAGAATCATTTGCTTTTGCACAAACGAAAATTTGTGCCTCACTTTATACTTATTCCAGACGGCATAGTGTATGCCTTAGAGACATCTTGGCATGGTCTTCCCCAGCTTTCTCAAAGAAAGGGCATCTATTATAGATTCCCCGTCCTTTTGCTATACGTTAAGAGTATTTGGCAAAGGAGAAATGCTAGAATCCTCAAGGTTGAAGTAAGCGAGTGCCATAAAAATAGTAGACCAGGTGTTGGCTCTTTTTTCTTTTCTTTTCCCTTTTTTTTTTTTTTGTTGGTCTTCTTATCTTACTACTTTTTAAGAGATGTGCTTTCAAGACATCGTATTTCAATGGGATCATTTTACATTTAACAAGGGGGATTAAATTTGTTTCTTTTCCTTTCTCTGTACAGCTCACAAAGCTCCTCTTGTAATTACATCTATGCCTTACTTATCAAAATAAAGCAAATGAAGATGCTGAGCATGCCCACCATGCACAGTAAGATTGTATGGATTTGACATGAAGACTTCTTACAGATATAAGCCCTCACCTCTGCCCTACTTTATATGGGGCTAATAGTCGAACAATCAGCATCACATGTTATTTCATTTTCCATGAGAATAGGATGCATATGTAGGTAGATAAATATTCAATTAAGGAGAGGCATCGACTCAGCCACTATGTACATTATGTTTTGGTGAATGAACTAGCAGTGGCCAATCTACATACATCAGTTTTTTTTTTCTATTTTTTTTATCAGTAACCGTAAGTATTTCATTAATAAAAATCAACAAAATTACAATGAGTCATCATGGCATACAAATACCCGAATACAAAGACTCTCAAAACTCCTCCCTTTGCAAGGGAAAAAGCAAGATCATTCTGAGACCTTGGAACAAGAGAGAATGAGGGATTCAACTCTTGTGCTAAGTCTCTAGCTTCACGAACGATTCTTGCTGATCTCCAAGAACCCATGCATTTACCTTTTCCCTAACTTATTACAGACGATGAATCCCCTTCAACAATTGCCCCCACCATACCCAAATCTCTTAAAATTCTCAGCCCATGGAGCAAAGCCAAAGCCTTTGCCATGGATGAATCACAATTTCCTGCAGATTCGGAAAAAGCCTACAAGATAAACCCCTCAAAATTTCTCACCACCCCACCAATGCCACCTGGACCCGGGTATCCCACACTAGACCCATCAAAGTTCATCTTGATATCCTTAGGAGGCGACTTCCATATATCAATACAAGGGGGATTAGTGATTGCCCTAGAGGCATCACATGCAAACCAATCTCAATATATATCAACTAGCTGAATCTCTTTGAGTTCCTAGGATAGAGCTACCCATTTAGACACATCCAATTTAATCAAATCCACCACCAACATCAAGTCCTTCTTTCCATAAAAAATACGTCGGTTTCTCTCTATCCAAATGCCCCAAAACACCCCACGAAGAAGACACTTACCAAATGGTGCCACCTCTTATTCCCAGAAGCAACAACTTCATTGACGAACAAGATCCATAACGTCTTTCGGAAGTACCCATTTGATACCCATAACTGAGAAGAAATGACTCCACATGAAGATATGGTTTGTAGATTCCACTTCTTCCATGCATGAGAAACAAATGTTGGGAGATATTATCATATAAGGCCTCCTTTTTTGCAAAACATCATGCATATTCACCTTGGTTAGAGCCACCAACCACACAAAAGCCTTAATCTTAAGGGGATCAAATCTTCTTCCAAGGAAAAAGATTGGGAGATACAGAATTCTTCGAAGAAACAAGAGCTCTAAATAATGACTTGGAAGAAAAAAATCCCAGAGGAACCAAAGACCATATTAAACTATCTTGATCAGATTTGGAGATAAAAACCATCATTTAATGTTTCCACAAAAGTTGCAACTAGCCCCACTTCCCACTCAAAAAGATCATGACGGAATTCGAGGTTCCAACCATTACCTGTAGAGGAGGGAATAATAATGTCTTTGATGAATGTGTTCTTATTGGAACAAATTAGATACAGTCTTGGATAAGATACTTGAAATCGAAGATCTCCCCGCCAAGTATCCTTCCAAAACCTAATCAAATTGCACAAGCCAACATCATAACAAAGGGAAGGGGAAACCAAAAGAAGTGAAGAGGAGATGTTTTTCCATGGACTATTACAAGAAAATCGCATAGGGAAACAAAGCCAACCATTCCTAGAAGAACCATCCCGGCTATCAATGGCAGATTGCCACAATTTACCCCTCTCATTGATAAAACGCAAAATCCACTTACCCAACAAAGCCAGGTGCTTTCTTTCAGCTTCCCAGTTCCTAAACCACCTTCTTCCTTCGGCTTACACACCATATCCCAATTTACTAGATAACCCTTTCTCTCACCACCCCGTTCCCATAAAAAATGTCCTTGGATCTTCTCCAATCTTCCTACCACTTTTCTTAGCATACTACACAAGGACATGTAATAAAATGGGATATTAGACAAGGCTGGTTTAATAAGAGTAATACAACCCCCAAAGAAATATACTTTTTTCTTACATGAAGCACATTTCTTACTACACCTTTCCAATATTGGATCCCAAAAACGGATCACCTTAGGGTTTCCTCCCAACAGCAGCCCCCCAAGTATTTTATCGGCAACATATCAGTTTTGCATCCCACAATATTAGCAATCACACCAGATCCTCATTTTCCAAGTTTATCCTAGCGAGACTTGATTTACTAAGATTAAAATATAACCCAGTAATAGCTTCAAAATATTTTAAGATATTTTTCATATTCTACACACCTAAATCACTAGCATCCAAAAGAAGAAGAATGTCATCTGCAAATTGGAGGTGGCATACCCTTGCATTTCTTGCTACTCCAAAACCTGATATGATACCTTCAGACTCCACTTTGGAGAGAAGAGCACTTAGAGTATCGGCAACAAGCATAAATAATAATGGGGACAATGGATCCACCTGTCGGAGTCCCCTAGACAAAGAGAAAAGACTTTAGAGCACCTATTAATGAGAACAGAGAAAAATGGATTTTCCACACATCCCTTCACCCAACATCGCCATCTATTACCAAACCCCTTCTTGAGAAGCAATCTTTCCAAGAATCTCCAATATATTCTATCATAGGCCTTTTCCAAATCCAATTTACAAATCACCTTAGGCTTTCCTGATTCCAATTTATCATCAACACATTCATTTGCAATGAGGATTCCATCTAGGATCGGTCTACCCTTAAAAAACACCCCCTGATAATTAGACATGTATCTCACAACACCTGGCACAATTGGTTAGCCTACACCTTATAGATAATTTTACACAAGCTCCCTACAAGACTTATAGTTCTAAAATCAATCAAACATCGCACTCCATCTTATTTAGGGATGAGAACAATAAACGTGGCATTATTCCCTTCATCAATGATTTGTGTCTCGTGAAATTCATGAAAGACTTACATGAGATCATCTTTAATGATTTCCAAGCATTCTTGATAAAATGTAGCTGAAAAGCCATCAGGATCAAGTGTTTGTCTTCTTCCATGCTAAACACGACCTCCTTAACTTCAAGCAACTCGAAAGGTCTCTCAAGCCATAGTGCCTTATCTTTGAATTTAATATGTTGTAACTTCGTAAGGAACCCATATCCCGCTCTTCCCCAAGTTCTAGCTTCCTTACACCATCCCTCAATGGACTCCTTGAAAAAGAAGGGTGAAAAATCCACATACTCTCAAATCAGAACAAGAAAGGACCGCCATCCTGGCGTACAAATCAATGATGATAGGCTAATGATCAGATGTGATTCTTGGAAGTACTTCTTGTATAAAATCATGATAATGATCTTCCTAACCTCGTGATGTGAGGACCCTATCCAAACAGAAAACATAATCACATTAAAGCCCCCCCCCCCCAAAGCACCAAGGCTTTTCCCAACCCAATTGAATTTGTACAAGCTCCTCCCAAAAGTGTTTCCAAATACAAGCCAAAGACGGGCCATAAATTCCAGAAAAAAACCCATTC
>JAOXJP010140995.1:0-13352 GCA_025762735.1 Platanus orientalis | reverse complement strand
TGCAAAATGAGATGTAGTATTACATATAAAAAAATTAGACCAAACATTGTTCATTTCATACAATTTTTTGATTTTTTAAAAAATTTTAAATTTTTTTCGAAAAAATAAAAAAATAAAATTTTTTTTCCTGAAAAAATAATTTTTTTCATAAATGTGTAGATCTATCACAAATGTATAACATATAAAAAATCTACAAGGATTAGAAAAGAAATAGAGAGATTATCAAAATTTTTGTTGAGATTTGGGATTTCCAGTTCGATCCTTCGATCCAGCTCAAATCTCCATTCTCAAAAGAAATGAACTCAAGTGGAGTCCTATATTTAGGCAATGGAAGGTAAATGAAGCAAAAAATTGCAAAAAATTTGAGTTTTAGTGTGATTTTTAGCACTTGCAATACGAGGTACCTTTGGCTGCGATACGCAAAACACCTGTCTCGCGTCTCTCTCCTTGATTTTAAAGGAAAAATAGGCAAAAGGGGCACACGTATCGTGAGACACGTGCGATACGCACGATATGTCTCGCGATAACTTGCACAGAGAGCGATATATCGTAGTATATGGGGGTTTCGTGCCGCATGTATGTGATGCTGGTACGTCTTAATGAATTGGTAGCCTAAATATATACATAAATGACCACGTAGGCCTCTTAATGAATCGAAGAATCCAATTTCATACCTGTTTTTGCCAAAATTTTCATTGTCGGGTTGGACGGTTAGGAGTGTGACACATGGCACAAGGAAGACCGTCGAGGTGCCATGATAAATCAATATGCTGAATTTGGTCATGATTTATTAATTTCGGTCAAGGATATGTTGACCTCAGTCCAAGATAAGATCATATGGTTGAAATTGATCACATGAACTTTGGTCACACGATTGAAAATTGATCATACGATCAAAATTAGCCACATTGCCGACTAACAGACATGATCGAAAATTGGTTACGTGATCAAAATTGATCACATAGTTAACCATCAACTATGTGACCAAAAACAACCACATTATCATGGCCATTACATCTAGTGTTGTTTGCATGGCCTATGACCTATGACAGATGTGCCATTGGAGTGGGGTACCGTGGGATGTTGCTTGCATGGCCTTACTGTAGCTTGATGGCATATTTGTAAACATCTAGTATGATTTATCAAGGGGTGATTATTTCCTTATGAAAATCTATGAGAAGCTTAACATCCATCTTGTACGGGAATGACAAGTCTTTAAGGAGTGTAGCCTTGAAACCTTGCCCCTATGTTAACGTGACTCAGTGTTACTACACACTGTGTCTGGTATCCCCTTTAGCTTTAAGTTGTAATGTACTTGTTATTTTAATACAATAGCCATTTTCCTTCCTATTATGTGTGTGTAATATTGTTTGTTGTTGCTTTGCTTTGAGTAGCTTAGGTTGACTTGTGTTGCGTGGCATGGCATGGGACGTGTTCAGCCAAAAAAAAAAAAAAGCTTCAGAAAGGTTGTCCGGGTCAGTTGGTATCAAAGTCATGCTTGATCGGGACAAGACGACATGGCACAATGCATTGATAAGGAATGACTTGAGAAGTTGGAGCCTTGGAGGCCCATGCGGTGCGCATAGAAGAGACGATTGCTAGCTTGGCTCAATTGGGCGAGTAGGTGGAGCCCTAGTGAGAGGGCACCATTAACTTGTGGATGTAGAAAAGTGCTTGACAAGGACATATGGGGAACTATGGATGCTCTTTGTGCCTAAATTGAGGATCTAAACAACTGTGTTAAATTGCTAGTGAGGGAAGTGGCTTAGGAGGCAATGTTGGAGTAGATGCTCCTACCAGGGTACGAGTGCCCAAGCCAAGAGCCTATGGAGGTGCTTGAAATGCTTAAGACCTTTAATTTTTTCTCTTTAACATGGATCAATACTTTCGTACAATTATGCCAAACTTGAAGGGAGACTGATGTCTCCATGGAAACCATGTATTTCAAGTAATGCCTAACTATGGTGGTGCACTCGAAATAATGACATCCAGAATGGGTGATGAACCATCGACTCATAGGAGAACCTCAAGAGGGAGCTCAAGAACTAGTTTCTCTCTTAGAGTGTATAATACATTGTTTGTAAGAACCTACGCCGGCTGTAGCGTACTGACAATATACAAGAGTATGGCAAGCAATTCTCAATCTTCATGCTCAACATTCAAGACATGTTTGAGAAGGCCAAACTGTTTTACTTCCTTGGGTGCAAGCGGAGCTGCAGTGCCAACAAGTATAAGATTTAGCTTCATCACAGGCCAAAGTGGAGCATCTGACTGACTACAACACAATTGTCTCGGACAAGAGGAATATGGCTACCCATGGTGGTAGCAAGCTTGCCAAAGCCAACAAAGGCAAGGGCATTGGGTTGAAAAGTCTTACTCAGTCAAAAACTCTTCCTAGTCAAAGGGCTCGACATTGTCAATGGCAAGCTCTGTGACTATCAAGTGTTTCTGATGTAGATTACCACATTAGGTAGCTAATTGCCCATAGAAGTAAGCCCTTAGTGCCTTGCAAGTCACACCCTCGCAAAGTGAGGCATTTGAGGAAGAAGATGAAGAAAAGGAACCGAGAATAGGAGCCTCCTACTACTATATGCCCTGAAGGCGCAAGTTGTTGACAAGAAGATCCCCTGTGTTCAAGATAAATGGGAAGGCCACCAGAGCCATGATCAAGAAGGGGATGACCTATAACTTTATCACTTAGAGGCAAGATGACTAGGCTTGAAGTCGGAGAAAGACTCGAGCAACATCAAGGTCATGTATTTGACAGCTTGAATATTTCATGGCATTGCAAGATTTGTTTCCATCGAGTTGAGGATATGGCCAAGAAAGACCAACTTAATGGCCATTCCAATGGACGATTTTCAAGTAATATTGGGGATTGAGCACCTATAAGATAAGAAGGCTGTATCTGTGCCTTGGAGTTGCTTTGCATGTTTGGGGAGACTCCATGCATGATCCTTGATGTTTCTAGGTGAGATGGCGAGAAGTTGATCTTGGCCTTGTAGCTGAAGGTAGATACCAAAGAGTCGGCTATAACCATGTGCATACTGTAGTGTGCAAGGTCTTCAAAGAGTTCGAGGATATGATGCCCAAAGAACTCCCAAAGAGCCTACTCCCATGACGAGCTATCAACCATTAGATTGAGATCATCCTTCGGGCCAAACCATCATAAAGGACCCCTATTGAATGACTTCTCTGAAGTTAGTAGAGCTTTGAAAATAATTGGATGGGTTGTTAGAACTTAGAAGTGAGCTTCTTGCAACCTTCCAAGGTACCTAAAGTTGGATTTGTTTCTCTGAGATATGACCCAATCCCTAATCACTTGTTGTTTTATGCCTCTATTCCCCTCTATGTTCTACCCCACCTTAACACCCTAAACCCTATTGCTCACCCAGTGTTCGATCCCATTCTGAACCAGATTTTCTCATACCATGTTAAATCATACCAGACCCTGTTTAATCCCTTCTAAGCCATTGCAGTCCCCTGCTGTTCCAGCCTTTGAACACCTTGATATAGGCTGCGTTTGCTAACTCTCCCAAAGAGTGATTCTCACATTTTCATCTCCCAACATTCCAAAAGAAGCAAAAAAACCGTTTGGTAAGTTCAGATTCTCTCTCCCAATTCTCCTCCCAAAATCAGTTTGGGATTGGAATTTTGGGAGCTAGAAAAAGTCAATTCGCTGATTCCAACTCCTGATTCTTCTACTTTTCTTCTTTTTTGTTGATTCTACTACATCTTCATCATTTTCATTAAGATTTCAATTTTTTTTCAATTTCTTTTTTCTGTCGAACCAAACACTTTTCTCATTCTGGAATTCACTCCAAAGAATGCATTCTTGGTGGAATCAGGAATTGGGAGTTGAAATCCTGAGAGTGTTACCAAACTCTGCCATAACCTCTGTCACTCCCTGTCTTAAACCTGACCAATTCCCTGTTTGGTAACCCTTTTACAACCAACTAATACCCTGATTTATAGATCTTGTCCTTCCCTATTTAAGTCATTCTTCAGCCAATTTTTCACCTCTGTACCCCCTTAGATCCCTATAAAACCCAGTTATAACCATCATCGTTAGTCCTCTGTTTACCCCTAAAACCAACATTGTTTTTTTTCTTTGATAATTAATGAAAGCTTTATTGAAAAAGAGGAGAAGGATACAACATTGTTAAAGCCTCTTTTTGTCCACTGTTATAGGCCTGACCTGAGCCATAATCCTGCTGATCTGTTTACTTTGCCTCGAGTCCTATTACTAAACCCAAATCAGAAGTGGTTTGACTTCTGTGGGAAGGCTTCTAACAACCCTAAATTATACACCTTGATTCCCACTTCTTGCTGGGTAGTTTGGACCTGTTACAACCTTCATAGCGTCTACATACCATCTGTTTGTCCATCATCCAGTCTTCTAACAACTTGTGTAAACCACATTCCAGCCCTTGTTTAAGCCCAGCATATCTGTTATAACAGTCCCCTGTTTCCCCTCATTTACTGCTATTAATTGCCAAATCAGTCTTTATTTACCTTTAGCCCTGTTTCAGTCCCTGTGTTACCTTATAAACCTGAGTTAGCCTATTGGGAGCTATATAAGTTTTGGATCAAGAAACATTCCTACACTAACTGCTGTAGTGAGTATTCTTGTTATAAATCACTGATTCCAACCTATCCAAGCATATCTACAGCAGTTCTTAGCTATCTTAATAGCCTAATTGTTGACAGTGAATTAACCAACTCTCCCAAAACCTTAAGATGTTAGGAGATGCATAAATTAATATACTTCAACACCCCCCCAGGAGGAACACTATTCTCTCCTAGGAACACACTTAGGGAGCTAGACACGAGTCCACACAATGCGTACACACGCACACAACATTACATCCGGGAAAATACTTACACCGGATTCGAACTCGTGACCAAAACCTGCTCTATTACCATGTTGACAGTGAATTAACCAACTCTTCCAAAACCTTAAGGTGTTAGGAGATGCACAAATTAATATACTCCAACACTAATTCCCCATCAATTATCGTGTGCTACTGTTATCCATATGTCAATTGCTAGGTTATTCACTTTCTGAATTTCTGGATTGGTATACTTTATTGTGTGCTGCATCAGTTCTGTAACTTGATGAATGAGATTTTTCATGACTACGTCAACAAGTTTGTTGTGGTGTACCTGATGACATAGTGATCAATAGTTCTACCTTGGAGGAGAATGTTGAGCACCTCCATACTGTCTTAAGTCAGTTGAGAAAGAACCACTGTATGTAAAGAAGGAGAAGTGTTCATTTTCTCAATAATGCATCAAGTTTTAGGCCATGTAGTTGGCAAGGGATAGGTAAAAATGGACAGGAAGAAAGTTAGGGCCATACAAGAGTGGAAGCCACCAATCAATATTAGTGAGCTGCAATCCTTTATGGGGTTAGCCAATTACTACCGCCAGTTCATTATAGGGTACTTAGGGAAGGTTGTACCATTGATTGATTTGCTGAAGAAGGATTGGCGATGGATTTGGTTAGAGAATTGTTACCAAACGTATGATGGATTGAAGCTTGCTATAGCCTTTAAGTGTATGAACTTCCTGACTTGACCAAGCCTTTTGAAGTGTAGACCAATGCCTCTAATTTTGCCTTTAGGGGTGTGTTAATGTAGGGTAATCACCTTGTTGCTTTCGAGAGTTGGAAGCTTTATGAGACTAGAAGGCATTACACAGGGAGTTGTTGGCTATGATTCATTGCCTTCGAGTATGGTGGTGCTATTTTCTTGGCTTTAGGTTTGTTGTGAAGACAAACAATACAATAGTGTCCTACTTCATGACTCAGAAGAAGCTGACATCTAAGCAGGGTCATTGGCAAGAGTTCTTTTCGGAGTTTGATTTGGCTTTGAAGTGCAAGTTAGGATAGACCAATATGTTAACGCCCTAAGCCACAAAGCTAAGCTTGTGGCTCCAACCCAGAAGCACAAAGGATTGCTTCCCAGCTAAAGAGCCCTCTACTTGACCAAGTCCGAGATGGGCTCAAGACGGAGCCCAGGGAGCCCAGGACGAGGTGCTCTGGCCTCTAGTTAAGAGTGCCAAGACTTGACAATTTTGGACAAAGGATAGGCTTATGTGCATTAAAGGGGCCAACTATGTTCTATGGTTCAGGGAGTTGAGAGTATTGATGCGATAGTGGCATGACACTCTCTGGGCAGGTCATCAGGGTTGGCGTTGCACCTTCGTGTTGTTAGAGTGAGGGTACTTTTGGCCGCACATACGAGACGACGTGATGGAGTACGTTAAGACTTGTCTCGTGTGCTAACATGACAATATTGAAAGAGTTAAACCCCTTGGGCTTCTCAAGCCCCTACTGATTCCTCAAAGGTCATGGGAGTGTCTCCAAGGATTTCATCTCCTCTTTTCAAAAGTGGGAGTATGAGTCGATTCTGGTGGTGGTGGACAGATTATCGAAGTATGCCCACTTTGATCCCTGCTTCAACACATTGCTCGATGGAAAAGAGTAGAGACAACCTACTTGTTTGTGAATAATGTACTGAAGTATTGGGGAGTGCCCTAGAGCATTGTTAGTGATCAAGATCCAAGATTTGTGAGACAATTTTGGACTGAGTTATTTAAACTCCTTGGAACCTAGTTGGATTTATCAATAAGTGGCCTATGGCCATCCTTGGATTTAGGGGTGTGCATGGGCTGGGCTTGGGCCAGGCTGGGGTAGGCCTGGGGCTCGGCCCTATATAGTAATTTTGGGCTTGGGTCGGGCTCGGGCCTGAACATTTTTACAAACTTTAAGCCCAAGCCCGACCCTAGTTATTTTATCGGGCTTCGGGCCAGCCCATGGCCTATAGATTTTTCAAAAAACAAATGCTTTAGATGAGATTTGAACTCATGTCCTACTCTAACAAACTCTTTAACTAACTAAGCTATTGATTCAAGTTTGTTAATTTATTATATGTATTTATATATGATGTGTTTTTGAATTTGATGTCTTTCTTTTGACACTTACTTTTCATCTCAACTGTTTTTTGGACGTTTTTAACCCTTAACACAACTGTTAATTCACCATGTACACTACATACACTTCTTCACTAGATAACATTTTCTTCACACACACATACACGCACATATATATATATATGAGTTCGGGCTTTGGGCCGGGCCTTGGGTTCGGCTGAGATAAGCCTAAGCCCGACCCTAATAAAGGTTCGGGCAACTCGGGCCCGGGCCCTTATCAGGCCTAGGTTGGGTCAGGCTTTTTGGGTCAAATTTCGGGCTGGGTCGGGCTGAGCCGGGTTGGCTTGAGCCCATGCTCAGCCTTACCCGGATTAGTGGCTAGATTAAGCAAATGAATGCCTTATAGGAAGAATACTTGAGACACTTTGTTATTGCCAACCAGAAGAATCAGGTGAACTTGGTGGACATAATTAAGTTTTGCTTTAACTTGCAATAAGGTTTCCACTAATAAGAGTTTGTTTGAACTTTTGACTGGTTAGCAGCCATTCATGCCATATGCAATTGCAGCCGGTTACTAGGGGAGTAGCCCTAAGGTTTATCACTTCACCAAAGATTGGCATAAGAATGTATAGACTGCTCGAGCCTTTCTCAAGAAGGCCTCACACTGAATAAAGAAATTGACAAGTTCAAAGTTGGAGACTTGGTACTTGTGAAACTAAGAGCTGCAAAGCTCAAGTACCTTCATTGTGTTCATGGGGAACTAGTTGCTGATACAAAGGGCCTTTTCCAATCATTACTCAAGTAGACAAAGTCTCCTTCATAGCTTAGCTACCAACTTGGCTTAAGCTTCATTTGATCTTCCATGGTAGCTATTTAAAGTTTTATCATCAAAAAAAAAAAAAAAAGGAAGATCCCACAAGAAACAACCCCACATGATCTACAACCTATATCACTACTACACCTTTAAGATAATTTGAACGTATTGCAGCTGAATGTCGAATGCAACTCCTTTCAGGAAAGCCAACATAGATGGAATACTTAGTGAAATGGAAGGGTCTTTTAGATGTAGAATCCAACTGAGAACCACCCAAGTGCCTTGCTCCCCTTTACCAACCAAGATTGAAGCCTATCTATAAGCAAAGTTGACAAGGACGTCAACTTGACAAGTAGGGGAGATTGTCATGGCCATTTCATTTAGTGTTGTTCGCATGGCCTATGGCCCATGAAAGGTGCGCCATCGGGGTGAGTTTTTCATGGGATGTGGCCTTGCACGGCCATATTGTAGCTTGATGGCATTTTTGTAAATATCCAATATGATGTTTTTTAGGGGATGGATGTTTCCTTGTGGAAATCTATTAAAATCTTAACATCCACCTTGTAAGGGAGTGACAGGTCTTCAAAGAGTGTAGCTTTGGAGCTTTGCCCCTACATCGACGTGGCTCAGTGTTGGTACACATTGTGCCTGGTGATCCCCCTTTAGCTTTAGGTTGTTTTATGCAATAGCTATCTTTCTTCATGTTATGTTTGTGCGTGTGCATGATATTGTTTGTTGTTGTTTTGTTTTGCTTGCTTTGAGTAGCTTAGGCTAACTTATGTTGCATGGCATGGGACAAGGGCCGCACAGAAACACTTTAAAAAGGTTGTCCGTGGCAGCATGACCAACCATCGGCCTCAAGATCGAAAATTGATCAACTGAAAATTCTCAACCATGGAAGAGGGTAGCTAGAATGTGAGACAAGTGACAGATGGTTCAACCTAAATGACTATCCAGAATGTGGGTTACAGTATATTTGAGGTTATGAGGTGTAGGATAGTTGGCAAAGGATTAAAAGATTCCTAGAGTTACATTTGAAGGCGGTTTCTCTATTACCACACGGTAGATGGAGAAAATCAGAATATGGAAAGCTCTAGATAATGGGACAAATGACAGAAGGAAAAAAGAAAAGAAAAGAAAAAGAGATGGGGCAATAAGTAGTTTTTATAACCATATGACATTGGAGATAAAGACATGGGACAAATGGTAGAAAAGTAGGAATGCATGAAACGATAACTGAAGTATGTTTTTTCTCTGAGCATACATCGAAAAAATAGAAGTGCAAAGCTAGAAGTGTATGGGAAGAGACCATAACTGCCCATCGACGTTTGTAAGTAGATGCAAAAGGAAATGGAGAAAAGGGCCCCTCGTCAACCTAACATTACCCAACACACTTGCTACTATCCTCGGAGTTGTATCTACTTCCCCCCGGGAGCTTCGTTTTAGTCTAGTTAATCAAACCTGTTGGAGTCAATTGGATTCCTTCATAGGTACTTAGGTTTTATCCTTCAGCCTTGTTGGAGTTGATTAAATTCCTCCATAGGTTTGCTTATCAACCTTGTTGGAGTCCTTGCTTCTCAACCTTGCTGAAGTTGATTAGATTCCTCCATTGGTTTATTTATCCCCATTTCTACCTTTCCTACAGAAGTTGATTTGATTCTTTCTCTAAGATTCCATTGAACAACCATCTTCCGGCGATCGATATCTAGCTACTGATATCCATCGGTATGATGTATGCTCTACGACTATTTGTGTTCTAAAATTCAATTCTTGATTTATTTTGCTTCTGCATCGTTTGTTTAAATCATTTAAGGCTTTGGAAAATTATTCTACATGAATTTTTGGTATCTTCTCTTCTGTGTTGCATCACCCTCTCCCTCCAAATTGCTTGATATACGATCAGTGGCCAACCAAATGATTGGAATTTGGTCTCTTTGATTCAGTGCTTGGGTTCATGAGAAGGTGTTGGGAGATCATGCTGTGTGGCACTGGTATACTTTTACAACTGATTTTCCAACCAACAGTACCCCATGGAGAGAAGCATCAACCCCTTATTGCGTTCCTTCAATTGAACAACACGAATGATATTAATATGAGGCTATCGAGAAGAATTTGCAAGTTGAGGTGTCTCATTTTATTGGGAAGATGGACCCAGATGCATTCCTTGATTGGATGTCGATCTTGGATGCGTAATTTGTATGCTACTAATTGACCAAGGGTTGAAAGGTCAAAACTTCTCTTGGCAAGCGTTGAGGATCAGCTTTAATATGGTGGAGATGAGTCCAAGATGTGAATATATGAGATTTTAGTAGCTCATGTTGATCCAATTTGAAGCTCCAAATTTAAGATGAATGGTATTCTGAGAAAGAATCAAGAAGCACACTGCACATCTACATTAACCCTCACACAACCAACTTATAATTCTACACCTCCAAATTCACAAGGAAGCGTAGGTTCTAACTCTAAAGCTTGGACAACCTGTAGTGTCTCTAGTGTCATGGGTATGGTCATTTTTTTCCCAGTGCCCTAACAAGAAAGTTGTATATACGGAGAAGGCATTGTAGAAGGAAGAAGAACAAACACCAATGGAAAATGAAGTGGTTACAATTTGAGTGAGTTCTGAGGGCCAAAGGTCAAATAAAGAAGAAATGCTTTCTTGGCCATGGGCCCCACCAACTCGGTTGTCGTCTTTAGTGGTCCAAAACAAAGGGGTGTGGCATTCCTAGACGCACCTTTAGTTTTCTGCCATTGTGAGTTCTTGGGGTGCACTATGATTTTTTCTAATACAAATTTGAGGCAGTTGGGTTTTTTTGCGGTGCATTGTAAGGTGTTTTGAGGCAGTCTCTAGTCTTAGAATTAATCTTTCCAAAAGTGAGATTTTCCAAGTGGGGGAAGTACGTGACATTACTAGTCTAGCTTGGATTATGGGGTGTAAGGTCGATCTTCTCCCATCGTCTTATTTAGGATTGCTATTAGGGGCTAGTTTTAAATCAAAAAAAAGTATGGGATTTAGTGATTGAGAAGATTGATAGGAAGCTGGACTTCTGGAAGGCTACTCTTCTATCTAAAGGGGGTCGGCTAACGTTAATTAAGAGTTCCGTGGAGAGTATTCTTAATTATTTTTCTCACTTCTCACGATCCCAGTTTCAGTAGAAAATACTATTGAGAGGAAATTTAGGAATTTTTTTATGGAATGATTCTATCGATTATCATAGATTTCATTTGGTGAATTGGAATCAGGTTTGTCACCCTCTCCAAGAGGGAGGGTTTGTCATTTGAAAGGTTCACATTCACAACTGGGTGCTCTTGGGTAAATGGATTTGGAGATTTGAGATGGAAAGGTAAGGTTTGTGGAGACGGATAATTGAGGCTAATATGGTAGTACCTTGGTTTGGAGGCCCAAGGTTCCTCGTAAGGGCCAGGGTTGTGGGTTTTGAAAATCTATTCTTAAGGGAAAGGATAATTTCTAAAGGTATATTTGTCTTAGTTTAAGGTCAGAGGAGGAGATAAGTTTCTGGGATGATCATTGGATCAGGGATAGGCCTGTGAAGGAGGATTTTAGGCGAATTTACCTTCTTATGGTTAATAAGATTGGATCCGTTGTGGAGAATTTCGATCATAATACAGGTGGAGGTTGGACCCTCATATTGAACAAGAATTTGAATGATTGGGAATTGGGGTAGTTGACTAGATTATTGGGCCTTTTGGAGGGCTCTAAGCCGAGGGTGGAGTTACGTGATGGGTGGATTTGGGTCAAGAGAAAAAAGGGTGTCTTCTCCACTAAATCTTTTTATAGGAGTTTGGACACTCAGTCTAATGTGGTTGTCCCCATAAATGGCATTTGGACTTCAGGCCTTCCCTCAAAGGTCTCTCCTTGTGGGCTACCTATCCAGATAAGATTTTGATTCTCAAGCATCTGAAAAGTTGAGGATGGAACTTGGAAATAGGTGTTTTCTATACATGAAAGAGGAGGAGATGTTGGATCATTTACTTATCCATTGTATGTTGGTGAGAAATTTGTGGGATTTCTTTTTCTCCCCTTTTAATGTCTCTTGGGATATGCCTCTTCGTTTCATTGATCTCATTTCAGGTTGGTGGATTAGAGACTTGGAAGGCACCTCTAAATGTATTTGGTGCTTTTTGCTGGGGGCCATTTGGAAGGAGATGTGAATGCTAGAACTTGCGAAGACAAGTTTATGTCTTTCTAGAGCGTTTGCCTGGCTGCTTATAGGTTTCCATTTTGGAGGACTTTGATGAGAATGATTGGAATGTGCATTGGGTTATGCCAAGGGGATCCCCTCTCTCATTTTTTGTTCTTAATTATAGCAAAAGCTTTTGGGGCTCTCCTCTCTAAAGCCTTCTCTGGTGGCCTGTTGGAGGGGGATTCAAGACGGGATCTAAAGGTTTGATGGTGTCCCATTAACAATTTGCTGACGACATTCTCATTATGTGCAAAAATTCGGAAGCTCAGGTGCTTTACTTGCGATGTGTCATCCGTTGCTTTGAAGTGATTTCTAGTCTTAAGGTGAACCTTCCAAAAAGCAAAATCTTTGGGGTTGGTAATGTGGGAAATTTGGACTGTTTGGTAGATTGTTTGGGGTGTTTGGTGGGATCCCTTACAACCACCTACTTAGGGCTCTTTCTAGGGGCTTCTCACAACAATTCTGTGTTTGGAATCTGGTCATTTCTCGTATTCACAAAAGATTGGACTGGAAAGGGAGTTTTCTTTTGAATGGTGGGAGGTTGGTCCTCTCAAAATCAGTTTTACCTAATCTTCCTACTTATTTCCAATCTCTCCTATTCATACTCGCTTCTGTGGGGAAAAAAATTTAGTGTTACCAGTAGGAATTACTATGGGGCAAGGGTGTAAGCACCTAATTTTGGCAAAATCGAGGCCCACAAAGGGTTTTCAAAGTGAAGGCTTGCATTTGGTTGCTTGGGAGGATATTTGCAAACCAAAGAGGTTTGGCAGCTTGGGTATTAGTCGTATTCGTGATATGAACAAGGCTCTTCTTTCTAATTGGTTGTGGCATTTTGGCAGAGAACTGGATAGTCTTTGGAGACAGGTGCTTGCTAACAAGTATGGGTGCTAACAAGTATGAGTTTTCTTTCGCATGGTGGGAGGTTGGTCATCTTAAAATCAGTTTTACCTAATCTTCCTACTTATTTCCTATCTCTCCTATCCATTCTCGCTTCTGCGGAGAAAAAAATTTAGTGTTACTAGAAGGAATTTCTGTGGGGCAAGGGTTTTCAAAGTAAAGGCTTGCATTTGGTTGCTTAGGAGGACATTTGCAAACCAAAGAGGTTTGGTAGCTTGGGTATTAGTCGTATTCGTGATATGAACAAGGCTTTTCTTTCTAAATGGTGGTGGCATTTTGGCAGAGAGCCGGACGGATAGTCTTTGGAGACAGGTGATAGCTAACAAGTATGGATGCTCTAATGATTGGATGTCCAATGATCCTCACCTTTCGTACGGTTGTAGTTGCTGGAAGGCAATTATGAGTATTAGTGCGGAATTCTTTCAAAGGACTAGATTGGAAGTGGACTCTAGGACTAAAACTCTTTTCTAGAAGGATAGATGGTATTCGGCCAAGCCCTTGGT
>JAOXJP010140974.1:0-13352 GCA_025762735.1 Platanus orientalis | reverse complement strand
CACTTTTATTTCAAAGACATGATTATTTCATGGTGGTTTGATTATTTAGTTTAATAAATTAATGTCAGACTTATTGGACAGATTTGTGGGTATATTGGATGTGGGTCTTTAAATTGGTGGTTGAAAGTCTTATGTTATAAATGAATGAACAGGGTGGAATGTATCTATAAAAATGGGCATAAACATCCATGTTATAAGTGAATGATTCTGGAAGTTTATTGTCGCACCTCGGAATCTGTGGTCCCATTGGCATGTGGTTTTAGGGCATGATAGGTTTGGTATCAGAGCCCAAGGTTTAAAAAAAAGGGTCTTGTAGACAAAACTTAGAGTGAAAAGAGTATTGGACTAGAAAGTGAACATTAGGACAACATAGAATTAGAAATTGAACATTAGAAGGACCAAATAGTTAAACATTAAAAGAAGTGTTAAAATTAGAGTTGTTGTGTATTTGATATATGATCCTATGTGATTTTATGTGAAAAGTCTGACATACTTGAGGATAAAAATGAAGACTATTTAGGCTAGGAAGGTTAATGATGGGAAGCCAAGGCAGAATGTGTAAGGAAGTGGCTTTGCATTAATAGAGGAGGATGTTGAAGCAAGCAATATGGTGGTGACATGTATTATTCACATTTATATTCATGATGCTAGAGTACTCATAGATCCAGGATCTATTCACTCATTTGTTTCTATGAGTTTTGCTACATGATTAGAGGCTACACCTACACCACTAGAGTATAACTTGACGGTGTCTACACCTCTTCGAAAGTCTATAACAATAGAATGGGTTTACAAGTCCTGTCATATCAGGATAGCAAACATTGAGTTACCAACATGCTTGATTGTGTAGGAACTTAGAGACTTTGACATCAACCTAGACATGGATTGGTTGACAACCTACCATGCTAATGTGGACTATTTTAGCGAGGAAGTCACCTTTGACATTCCAGATAAGTTTGAATTGGTGTTTGAGGAAGTAAAGAAACCTCTTAGGATAATTTCTACTATAAAAGCAGAACAAATAGAAAGAAGGGCTATGTTACTTAAGCCTATATTATTGATGATCAGAAAAGTGAACCTAAGATAAAGGACTTTCCTATAGTCAAAGAATATGTTGATGTGTTTCTAGAGGAATTTCCTGGTCTACCCCCAGACAGGAAGATTGAGTTTTCCATTGATCTAGTTGAAGGCGCTATGCCTATCTCTATGACACATTATCGGATGACACCGACTGAACTTAAAGAATTAAAGACACAACTACAAGAGTTTATTGACCGAGGTTTTATGCATCCTAGTTTTTCACCATGGGGTGCACCGGTCTTGTTTGTGAAGAAGAAAGATGGAAGGCTAATATTGTGCATAGACTATAGACAACTAAACAAAGTGACCATAAAGAATAAGTATCCCCTACCAAGGATAGATGGCTTATTTGATCAGCTGCAAGGGGCAAGAGTATTTTCAAAGATTGATCTTAGGTCCGGATATCATTAGCTTAAGATCAAGAAGAAGATATATTAAAGACTGCTTTCAGAACTAAATATGGGCACTATGAATTTTTGGTTATGTCGTTTAGATTGATATTGCACTAGCTGCATTCATGGACCTTATGAATAAGATTTTCTGACCTTGTTAGACCAGTTCATCATAATATTCATAGATAACATCTTAGTATACTCTGAAAGTGAAGCAGAACATGAAGAGTACTTGAGGATTACTTTGCAGACCTTGAGGGAACATTAGTTGTATGCCAACTTCATTAAATGCGAGTTCTTGTTGTATAGAGTTATTTTCCTAGGACATGTGATTTCAAAGGATGGAATATATGTTGACTCCAAGAAGATCAAGGTTGTGGTTGTTTGGCCTAAACCAAAGAATGTCTGAGATCCGTAGTTTTCTTGGCCTAGCAGGATACTACAGGAGATTTGTAGAAGGATTCTCTAGCATAGCTAGTCCGTTGACTAAGCTAACTCAAAAGAATGCCAAGTTTGATTAGAATGATTATTGTAAGAAGAGTTTTCAAGAACTCAAGGACCGTTTGGTTTCGGTACCAATCCTCACTTTTCCATCAGGATCAGATGGGTATGTTATTTACAATGATGCATCCAAAAAAGGGGTAGGTTGTATACTTATGCAAAATGGAAAGGTGATTACATATGCATCTAGGCAGTTGAAACCTTATGAACAGAACTACCTGACCCATGATTTAGAATTAGCTACAATGGTTTTTTCTTTGAAGATATGGAGACATTATTTATATAGAGTATCTTGTGAGATCTATACAGACCACAAGAGTCTTAAATATCTGTTCTCTCAAAAGGACTTGAATTTGAGACAGAGAAGATGGTTAAAATTGATAAAGGATTATGATTGCACTATCCTTTATCATCCTGGGAAAGCTAATGTAGTGGCTAACGTTCTGAGCCACAAATAAGTAGATAATTTAGCATGTTTGATGGCACAGTTGAGAGTGTGACCAGTGATTAATGAAAAGATCAAAGCTGCTTAGAGTTTGGATTCACAGTTGATGAAAATCAAGGAAGAGGTACTAAAGGGATAGAAGACAGATTTTAGAATTAAACATGATGGTTCTCTTTGGTATGGAAAGAGGTTATACGTTCCAAATGACCTAGACTTGAAACAAGAAATTGTAGAAGAAGCTCACAATGCAGTGTATTTAATTCATCCTAGAAGCACCAAAATGTATAAGGACTTAAATGAATACTGGTGGAAAAATATGAAAAAAGAGATTGTAGAATTTATTTATAAGTGTTTAACATGTCAAAGGGTTAAGGTTGAACATCAGAAGTCATTTGGATTATTGCAACCATTGGAAATACCAAAGTGGAAATTAGAGCATATAACTATGGATTTCGTGAGTGGGCTGCCTAAGACCAATAAGCGATATGACTCAATTTAGGTAATAGTGAACAGATTGACCAAGTCTAACCATTTCTTACCAGTGAGGGTGAACTATTCATTTGGTAAGTTGGCTAAGTTGTATACTAATGAAATAGTTAAGTTGCATGGAATTTCAGTTAGCATTGTGTCAGATCGAGATTCTAGATTCACCTCTAGATTTAGAAGAACTTGCAAGAAGCAATTAGAACTAAGTTAAGGTTTAGTACGACTTTTCATTCACAAACCGATGGACAGTCAGAAAGAATCATTCAGATTTTGGAGGACATGTTGTGGGCGTGTGTAGTTGATTTGAAAGGTAGTTGGGACATCCACTTGCCTTTTATTGAATTTTTCTATAATAATAGTTATCAATCCAGTATTCAGATGGCACCTTTTGAGGCTTTGTGTGGAAGAAGGTGCAAAACACCTTTTTGTTGGGAAGAGGTTGGTGAAAGGAAACTACTTGGGCTATATATAGTGCAACTTACCATAGAAAAGATCCAGATTATCTGTGAAAGACTTCTCTCATCTCAGAGTTGTCAGAAAAATTATGCAAATCAGAGAAGAAAGGAGTTGGAGTTCTAGGTAAGAGACCATGTGTGTCTGTAAGTATCGTTGTCGAAAGGGGTGATGCGATTTGGAAAGAAAAGAAAGCTAAATTCAAGATTTATTAGGCCTTTTAAAATATTGAAACGTGTTGGAATTGTAGCGTATGAGTTGGCTTTACCCCTAGAGTTGGCTTATGTGCATAGGATCTTCCACGTGTCGATGCTACAGAAGTATATGTGTGACCCTACACATGTACTAGAACATGAACCGTTGCAAGTACAAGAGAATTTGTCTTATGAAGAGCAATCGGTACAAATTTTAGATAGAAAGGAGCATGTGCTGCGATCTATGGTAGTACCCTTTCTGAAGGTGCTATGGCACAATCACACTCAAAAAGAGGCAACACGGAAAGGAGAAATAGAGATGCAAACAAAGTACCCCAATCTATTTCATAATGGAGGTATGCCTAATTTGGGGAGTGAATTTATTATAGGGGGAGAATATAATACCTAAGATTTTTCTTATGCATATTAATTATTTGTATGTCTTCATGACAGAATAGACCTAAAAACATAAGAGAACTTTAAAATTAGATAAAAAATAGTAAACCTGATAATTTAATTATTAAAAATATACCAAAAGAAATGTCTTGAAGTCTAGAGTCCAACGCAACAAACGGTTCAAAAAACAAAGTCTTATAGAGAAAGTTAAAGCCATTTTAGTCTAGTGGTAAAATCATAAATAACTCAAAAATGTTTGAAAAGCTTGATTAAATGCAAAAACCGTATTTTTTTTAAAAGTTTTGAATAGGAATGTTTTCCAACTCAACTTGGACACCTCTTATCTTTATAAGAATGGCATAAACTCAAACTACAAACCCTAGAAACTCATTAGAATCAAGGAAGGAAGAGAAAAGAATGGATTTTGGAGATCTTTGGAGAAAAATTAGAGATTTTTAAGAAAATCTCGAAGAACATCAAATTTAAAGCAATTTTTCATCGATTCAAGTTAAAAGAAAGCATTACACATAATATTTGACATGTTTTGATTCATAGAAGTCATAGAAATCATTTCTACTCTATGTTTGGATGAAATTTATTGTTTTCATTGAATTTTAAACCCTAATGTTAGATTCCTTTGTTCTTTGAATTTTAATTCGATCATAGCTATTGTCAATCTATATTCTAAGCATTACACATAATATTTGACATGTTTCGGTTCATAGAACTCATAGAAATTGTTTCTACTCCATGTTTTGATGCCCTAATTTTATGAATTTTCTATTTTTCATGTTTTAGAACTCTTTAGATCCTATTTTAATGAATTTAATCCACTGAAGATTGTTATTTTCAACATGTTTTGATTTCTAAATCATTGTTCCTTGTTTTAAATGATTTTCCTATTGATTTTTTTAAGGATTTTCAAAGTTAAACAAGAACCTAGCTTTTGTCTAAAATTGTTAAACCCTAAATTTTTGAAACCTATAGTTGAAATTAAATTTATAGACATAAAATACAAAATTCTAGCATATTAATGATAAAAAAATTGTTCAAGTGTTGTTTTTGAATTGCCTATTCATAGAATTATCCTTAGGAGAGTCAGATATCTTGTTTTTGTGTTTTGACTTAAAGCATGATAAATATTTTGATTATAATATTGTAGAAGTACAAATTGATTTACTTGTATGTGTACAATTTATTGAATTCATTGTTAATGTTAGTGGTGTTAATGTAAATTGTCAATTCCATAGAATGTAAAATACATGGAGTGGTAGATTAGGCATAGCATAAGCATATTGCATATTGTGGTCATGTTTGTAATCATCAGGTGTTCTTAGTTCCCAGGAAGGAAGACAAGCTCCAAGCACTTAAAGCCAATGATGGATTCGTTCCCAAGTTGCCAAGGTCTAAAGACTTGTAGAATTAAGCTTCATCAAGCTTCATAAAGGTTTGTAAAGGTATATATAATGATAGGCATAGGCTAAAACAAACAAAAGACTTGTATATGGCCTCATGAACCAACCCATGCTACCTATAATAACTTCCCCCAAGTGTTTGGGACTAGGTTTAAGGCAAAATGGTAGAAAAATAGGGGAACCAGATTGATCTGAGGGGTGCGGATTAATCCACTAATTGGATCAATCCGGCAAGGCTCGGTGTCTCAAACTAAGACACCAAATCAATCTAGGGATGTCGGATCGATCCATGAAGATCAATCTGACATAGCCGGATTGATCCAAAATTTCAAAAAATATGTATGATTCAATGCCTGTGATTTTTTACCATTGGAAAAGATGCCATATTAAGGGTGCACAACTATGCTTGTCCCCTATAAGTATAAGAGAGACTCAAATGAGCTCTTTAAGACACAATAACACACTAAACACAAATAGAAGAGATTCTTTGAGAGTAAGGCATTCAATCCTCCCAACTACCAAGTTGCCTCTATTTATAAGCATCTATTGAAGATCAAAGAGCCATTGAAGAGCTTCTAGCACTGCATATTTGAAAAATAAGAAGAGGGAAGCAAGTAGAGGGTTTACTCTCAAGTAAACCCTTAGGTGAAGATTCAAGAAACAATGAGGCATCTCTTGGGAGCTTGGTGGAGACTATTACATACTAGCTGAACAAAGAAGTAACCACCTTCATATGCATCATGCAATACACAAGCCTTGTGAGGTAATTTCTTTCAAATTTATTTGAGACCTTAGCACCCACCAGAGATACTGGATGTAGACCGTAGCACTACCACCGGAGACACCAATAATGTAGACCATACTCACCGGAGACACCGGGTATAAACCATTCTTGCCAGAGACACCGGGAACTGACATAGCCCGTTGAAGACACTAGGAGTAGAGCTTGCTTTTGCAAGTTGTAGGTTCTATAATTTTAACCTTGATTGTAATGTAATTCCATCTAAATAAAATTTGATAGCTTGGTAGTGAGTTTTGAAAGTGGATGTAGGCCCGAGTGCTGAACCAATATAAATATTGTGTTGTGTGTGAATTGTCTCTTCTCCCTTTCTTTGCATGGCATGTTTAGCATCTTCGATATAATCTTTCATATTTACAATTAATCAATAACTTAAATTAATTGAAAGATTAGACTTGAGATTTTCCATTGCATTGCACTTGTAATTAAAATAATTGGACTATATCTTGATGTGCATTAAATTCCAATAACTACAATTACATCAAAAATTAGAATTTTAAGTGGGGGTTTAATTAAAGGAATTTTTATAAATCCTATTCACCCTCCCTCCTCTAGGATTAAAACCGGACTTTCAATTGGTATTAGAGCATAGGCTACTCTTATATGGTCTAACAGTCAGAGTGGAAAGATCCAAAATTCCTAGAGTTTAAGTCAAAATGGCCAACCTAAGAAGCTTGCTCAACCAAAAAATTCCCATTCTTTGATGGGAATAACTACCCCTATTGGAAAATATGAATGAGTACTTTTCTTCAAGCCATGGACCTAATGGTGTGGTTGTCAATCCAACAAGGTTGGAAGAGACCTTCTACACCGGAAAATGATTGGGATAATGTCTAAAAGAAGGCACACATTGTAAACTACAAGGCATTGAATGCCATATTCTGTGCTATCAACAAAATTGAGTTTTAATTGGATTAGCTCACTTACCACGGCTAAAGAAGCATGAGACTTACTAGAAGTAACCCATGAAGGAACTAGTGCGGTCAAGAAGTCTAAATTTTAAATGATCACTACTAAGTTCAAAGAACTTAGAATGGAAGAAGATGAACAATTCATTGACTTCTATATTAAGCTTCAAGACCTAGTGAACTCTAAGGCGGGACTTGGAGATTCACTAAAATCGGATGTGATAGGAAGAAAAATCCTTACATTACTTTCGGAAAGGTTTATACCTAAAGTAACCACTATTGAGGAACGCAAAGACATAGACACCTTAGTAGTCAAAGGACTTGTAGGGTCCCTACAAACCTTCAAAATGACATTTAAACTAAATATCAAAAATAAAGGCATTGTTATTAAAATAGAAGAACTATCTAGCCCGAAAGAAAATTCTTAAGATAAAGTGGCATTTATCACAAAGGACTTCAGAAAATTTTACAAGAAAAATGCTAAAAATTTTAGAAGAAAATTTTCTTGTAGAAGAACCAATGATTCATCTAGGAGAAAAAAGATCTCCAAAGATGAAGTCATTTTCTATGAATGCAAATGACATGGTCACTTTGCCTCCGAATGTTCCAACAAAAGATCTAAATCTAAAGGCAAACAAAAGAAGGCAATGACCGCTACTTGGGATGACAACATCGATGATTTAGAACAAGAAGAATCATCAAGTAGTGAAGAGGAACCATCAAAAGGTGTTGTTTTGTTTGTTGCTTTTACTAGAACCTTAAATGATGAATCTAGTAGTGAAAGTGAAAATGAAGAAAAAGAAAGTAAACTTCAAGAGGCTTTTGATAAACTCTTCGAAGAAAGCACTTCATTATAAAAAAATTGTCACTCAACTTAGGAAAGAAAACAAAGTACTTAATAAACTAAGTGAAAAGAATAATGATTCCAATGAGAATGTTGAGTTACTTGAGAGTAACTCAAATCTTCCTTAAACTTAAAGAAACAATTAAATAATTGGAGTATTCCAAGGGTTCATCTTTAAAAGAAGAAAACCAAATCCTAAAACAACAAGTTGATGCTTTGGATTTGAGAGTTAAAAACCTAGGATTAATTCTCAACGTGGAAAAACGAAATACAAAAGTAGAAAAAATAGAACTCATTAAGGAAAAAGAAATCCTAGCTAAGAAAGTTCTTGATTTAGGAACACAAACTAAAAATGATTTTAGATTTATTGAATTAAAAGTAAAGATCAAAATCCTAGAAACCAAAAAAAGGAGAAGCATATGAGGATATACTTGATCTTGAAAGCCAAGTTAATGAGCCAAAAGAAAGAAATAAAACTTTAAACGTAACTTGTGCTCAATTAACTAAGAAGTCTCTAGACTATCTCAAGTAGATTAAAGAGTTTGAGGAAGATAAGAGAAAGTCAATTTATATGCTTAGCCAAAGAAACTCTAAATTTGAAAAGATGCTAATTGGGTAAGGATAGTGGTGATAGAAGTGGTCTTGGATATAACAATGCAAACATTTCTAATCACAACAAGGGATAAACAATTTTCTTTGTAAGAGGGAAAGAGAAGGTGTAAAATAATTCTCAACCATAAAGACCTAAGACCCAAGGTGGAGGACAATTCTATGAAGGAAAAAGACCTCTTACCTATAAGGGTAAAATAATTCCTCAAGCACCTAAGAATCTTGAGAAGAAACAAATGGGTCAAGCACTCTATCCTTGACCCATCCCAAGCCAAGGGCTTGGAACAATAGGCAAAACACTTCCTATAAAGGGAAGGCCATAGATACATCTCAAGCCTCAATCTCACATTCTAAGATGTCATATGGTAGAGAACCTACCACTTCTTTCAAGGGAAGAACTCCCATGAACAATAAAGGAAGAAAGAATTCTTAGAGAAACAATTCTCATGCTTCTACTTCTAGATAGCCACCAATTACATGCTATCATTGTACATTGATGAATCATGTGAAACTAGAATGCAGAAAACAGATGAATGATCTTAAAGAAAAATCTTATCAAGAGAGTAAAAGAAATTTAATAATCCAAGAAAGAGAGCCTACTTTTAAAAGGTTGAAAATGAAAATCTAGAAAAAAAAGAAAAAAAGAAATTGACTCAAACTAACAACTTGAAAACAAAGCAAGTGTGGGTCAAGAAAGGATAACTCAAGTGTTTTGTAGTCCATACTTCCCTTAAAGTGGCAAATACCTCACAATGGTATCTAGATAGTGAATGTTCAAGACACATGACGGGAGATAAATCTTTATTTTCATACTATGTTCCCGGAAGGAAAAGAAGTGTAGCTTTTGGAGGTAGGAACACCACCAAAATAATGGGTAGGGGTATAGTTGAGGTACTCGGAGTTTCAACTCTAAAAGATGTACTCTTTGTAGATGACCTAAATCATAACCTACTAAGCATAAGTCAAATATGTGACTTATGATATGATGTTGGATTCTCAAAGGATGATTGCCTTATTAACGATAAAGAATGAATTGTTGCCAAAGGCATTCACAATGGTGACAATTGCTATATCTTTGGGAGTGGTAGACTTGACACATGCCTCATCACTTAACAAGATGAGACTAGCTTATGGAATCAAAGGCTTAGGCATGTGAACTTTAGAGACTTGTCTAAACTAAGTAAACAAACAAAAGCATCACATAACAAAATTGACTGATATAGAACCACTAGACCACTAGAGCTAATCCATATAGATTTAGCTGGACCAACTAGAACCAAAAACCTTGGTGGCAAAAGGTACTTTATATTCATGGTAGATGATTTCTCTAGATACACAGGGGTATCTTTTTTTAGAGAGAAATCCGAAGCTTTTGATGAGTTCAATAATCTTTGCATTAGATTGCAAATAGAAAGGGAACTCACAATAAAGAGAATTCAAAGTGATCATGGAAGAGAATTTGAAAATAGCAAGTTTGCTAATTTTTGTAATGAATGTGTGATCAAACATGAATTCTCCACATCCAATACTCCCTAACAAAATGGGGTAGCCGAAAGGAAGAATAGGACTTTATAAGACATTGCAACAATCATGCTTTTTAGTAAAGGCCTTCCTAAGAGGTTTTAGTCCAAAGCCGTGAACATTGGTTATTATACAAGAAGTAGAGTGTTCTAAAGGCCAGGTACTTCAAAAACTTCATATGAACTATGGAATGGCAACAAGACAAAATTGAAGTACTTTAGGATTTTTGGACTAACTTCTTGACCCACGCTCGTCCTTCGTAAAGAGGGAATAGGAGACGTGCACCATCGAATTAGGCATGTCGTTGTTGTGCGTGGTTGGGAAGAGGTTATAGGTGAAGATCAAATTGAGTAATCTCACCTCAAGTAGGCACTCAGTGGCCTATAGCTTCCCAAACCATGTCGTACCCTCATGACCAAAAACCTCAAAGATGGTGGCCTTGTTGAGATCCTCTGGGAGAAATGGAACTACCTGGCCAATGGATCTATCCCTAGTAGTGTGGATAGTGCACTAGGTTCTAAATCCATCTGAACCCTATAGACCTCAATGTGGAAGACCAACATGTCGAGGTTGGAGTTGTGGATGTTTGACAAAAACACATGTACAACCTCTTCCTGGATCTCTCTCTTGATGGTCATCAAGGCTTCCCATCCGCTATGGATGAGCTTATACCCCATGAGTGTATCAAAGAGGGTCTTGGAGTCGACATGGCACTCCACTACTATTGGCCGCTTTCAAAAAATAGTGTGTGTAATTTGAAAGATGTGTTGCATCCAAGAATGCGCAATAGTTCATAGGAGGTGGCCTCTTTTTCTTTTGCATGGGCAACTTTGAAGATGTTGTTTTTCCTTTCACTTTGGGATCATCCTTCTTAGGTGGTGTCATTGGAATAGTTTAGAAAGAGATTGAGAAGTGAAAAACTCAAGGGAAACAAGATAGGGAGGATTGCAAGAGCGAAATAAGGGAAGGTAAAAAAAATTAGGCCTTTTAAAAATGAAATTGACGGTTCATCTTCCCACTAAACCATCATGTCAAATTGATTCGGTGGGATCCGAATCGATCCGGCTGTGCAGAAAATGCACAGTTTGGCTTAAAATCTGTGGAATTTTATAGCGTTACTCACCAATGTTATATTCTCCCTTGATATTTAGATCTCACACATCCTAATTGCACTTCTCAAGTGCATGAACCTTTTAGAATCAAACGACTTTGTGAAAATGTCAACCAATTAATTCTTGATTTCAACAAACTCAAGGGTTATCCCTCCTACTTAATCCCATATGAAGTGATGCCTAATGTCTATACGTTTCATTCGACAGTGTTAAATAGGGTTCTTTGAGATAATGATAGCACTTTTGTTGTCTACGAACAACTCCATGACCAGTTGTTCAAGACCATAGTCTTTTATCAATTGATTCATCTATAGAAGTTGAGTGCATCCACTTCCAGCTGCAATGTGCTCGGTCTCAACAATTGACAATGATATTGAATTTTGTTTCTTGTTGTGTCAAGATACAAGGCAATTTTCGACATAAAAGCACCATCCACTTGTGTTTTTCCTATTGTCTACATTTCTGTCTCAGTCTGCATCTAAGTAACTAGCTATGACACTATTGATATCAAATGAATATCATAGTCTATAGTTTAGAGTCCCACAATATATATAATGATTATCTTTATGGATTTGAGATGTGACTATTTTGGTGCAGTTTGGTGTCTAGCACAAACACCAACACTAAAGGATATGTCAGGTTTACTTGCAGTGAGGTAGAGGAGACTACCTATCATGCTCCTATACATCTTAGTGTTGACATCTTTAACCTCCGCATCTTTGTTTACTTTCTCACTAGTGTTGATGGGGGTGTGAAGAGGTTTGGATTTGGTCATTCCAAACTTAGACACTAAGTCTTTGAAAATTTTGGATTGGTATACAAATATATAATCCTTGGTTTGCTTAATTTGAAGTCTTAGAAAGAACTTCAATTCTCCTTTCATACTCATTTCTAATTCACTCTTCATTGTGTGAGCAAATTCATGTGTTATATCTTCTTGAGTAACACCAAATACTATGTCATCAACAAATATTTGGGCAATGAGTATGAAGTCATCATTCTTTTTTATGAAGAGTGTTTTGTCAACACTCCCCCTTTTGAATTGGTTTTTAAGAAGGAATTTAGTCAACCTCTCATACCAAGCACTTGGAGCTTGTTTGAGACCATAGAATGCCCTTTTGAGCCTATACACATGGTTAGGCCTATGAGGGTTTATGAACCCTTCTGATTGCTCCACATAAACTTCTTCTTAGAGCACACCCTTCAAGAAAGCACTCGTGACATCCATTTGAAACAACTTGAATTTTAAATGACATGGGATGGATAGAAGGATTCTAATGGATTCTAACCTTGCTACGGGAACAAAGATTTCTTCAAAGTCAATTACTTCCATTTAAGCATATCCTTTAGTAACCAAGCGTGCTTTGTTTCTCACTACAGTTCCATGCTCATCCATCTTTCTTTTTAAGATCCATTTGGTACCAATTATATTTTTATCATCAGGTTTCTCAACAAGTTACTACACACCATTTTTAAAATTGGTTAAGCTCTTCTTGCATTGCATGATCCAATTCAGATCCTCAAGAGCCTATTTTACCTTTTTAGGTTCAATTTTGGATGTAAAACAAATATGGTTAATAATATTCTCTATTTTCCTTCTTATTTTAACACCCATGTTTGGATCTCCAATGATATCCTTTGATTAGTGTCCCTTTAATGAGTCTCTTCTCCTTTGGACGACTCGTATCCTCATCATTTGCCCCCTCCGACTTACTTACAGAGTCATGAAAAGTTGCATTCTCAATTATCTTGGGGTCAATTTGAGGATCTTCTTCTTTTTCCTTTTCCTTGTTGGTTTGAGTTTTGGGTTGGTCATCAATGATGATATTGATAGACTTTTTTGTACTAGAAGTTCTTTTGTTGAAGATTCTATAGGCCTTGCTTCTAGATGAATAACCAAAGAAGATCCTCTCATCACTTTTGGAATCAAACTCGCCTAAATTTTCTCATCTCTCAAGATATAGCAAGTGCTTCCAAAAATCCTAAACAACAACAACAACAACAAATAGCATTATCCCAACTATTTGGGGTTGGCTACAAGAATCCTGTTCCGCTTTTCCGCTCTGTTTAGGGCCTTATTTGCTGTTAAGTTATAAGCTGCCATGTCCCTCTTTACTACATCCACCCAGGTCAATTTTGGCCTTCCTCTAGTCCTTCTAGCACCTTCAACTTGTATTGTCTCACTTCGCCTCACTGG
>JAOXJP010140973.1:0-27360 GCA_025762735.1 Platanus orientalis | reverse complement strand
TAATTAACACTTTTAAAATAAATAAATAACAGGAAAATAAACTACTCTACTAGAATTGACAAAGAGGCCTATCCATGATCATCCAATTTCTTCTTCTTTGCATAGAATGCTCCCACATCAATCTGATGTAGGATCTAAGTTTTGATACCAAAACTAATGCAGTACAAGGGAAAAGATACAAAAAATTGATGTAGAGTAATTCCAAAGCCCTCAAATAATAGTTGGATTTAAAGTGCGGAAACAAAAGTTTTCAAGAATTGAATTTAATACTTCAAGTAACCACAAAAATAAAATAAAATTGATAATAGAATTACAGAAATAGAGTTTAGAAGAATATAAAATGAGAAGAAGAAAAAAGACCCATAAAGGGGATTTTTTAAATTTTGGACAAAAAATCCAAAAATTACCAAAATACCCCTCTAATGCATCAGAAAATTCTGAAAATTTTATGGTGTTTTCTGACGTGTAATAGGGTTCTACAGTTAAAATTTCATGAAATTCTGATAAGATTTGATAGGTCAAATAATTTTTTTATAGAAAAAGTGAAGGTGCTTTAATGGAGGTTTCAAGAGGAGGAAGAATAAGAAGAATATGACAGAAAGAATGAGAGAGAGTAGTATAAAAAGAAAGATAAAGTTATGAAGAAACTGAAAGAAAAAGAAAAAAGAAAGAAAAAAAGAGATTTACCTTGAAGGAGAGAAAGAGCTTGTGGTTACACCAATGGAAGAAGAGAGAAGGGAGCTATGAGTGACATCAACCCTTGGAGAAGGAGAACATGGTTACAGCCACACCTTGGGAACACCAAAATCTTCAAAAACTTGTTTATTCTTTACTACTATTATGGGGGAGGGGTTGCCTTTAAATAAGCTTACAACCTTAAGTAATTGGAAACTTGCCAAAATTAGAAACTCCCTAAAATCCTAAACTTGCTAGCCAAGTTTTCTAAAAACATAAAACTTTCTAAAAAACTTATTTTCCTAAAAAGTCAAACTTAGACTTATAAAAACACTATTCCCGTTTTTAGTGATTACCCCTTAGTAATTTGGTCATAACTTTCCTAAATCACCTCGGATTTACGCAATCTTGGTCTCATTATAAAGGTAATTGAATAACCTATCTAATTACACCAAAATCAAGTCAAAAAGTCAAGTTTTGACATTTGAAAAAGTGGACTAAACATAAAAAACGTGATTACTCTAAAAAACCAAAGTTTGACACTATTGGCCTTATTACATGGATACATAAAATGTTGTACCCCCCCTTAAAATACCCTAAACACCTAATTACTATGGACATCTTCCTTTGACCTTCATTCCTTGATAATTCTTAGGCTTGGACTTCCAAATAGGATAGACTTTCTCCAAAAGTTGCAAGACTGTTGCATTAGTAGGTCTCAATTTGACTGATAGTGAGCTAGAGGGTTTTGTAGGGATCTTGGGTTGTGAACGGGAAGCCTGGCCAATCAATTATCTTGGGCAACCTTTAGGTGGCAATCCGAGGGCACCACTATTTTGGCAACCTGTTTTAGAAAAAATGACAAAAAGACTAAGGGCATGGAAGTGAAACTATCTATCTTTATGAGGTCGAATTGCACTGATAAAATCTACTCTCTTAAACTTGCCCATTTAGTATGTTTCCATATTCAAGGCCCCTGGAAAAGTAATCAAATCCATTGAGAAAATGCAAAGAGATTTTTTTTGGGAACCAGGGGAGAATAGAAAAGACCACTTACTAAATTGGGATGTGGCATGCAGGCCAATGGAAAAAGGGGATTGGGATTGGGGAAACTCTCAGTTAGGAATGACACATTACTAGTTAAATGGTTATGGAGGTTTCCACTTGAGGAAGAAAGCATGTGGCATTCTATAATTGGGGCTAAATATGGTTTGGGTGTAAATGGATGGGATGTTAAAACCGGCGGAAGAGTTCGAACTACCTGTCCTTGGAAGAGCATAAGCAGAATTTACCCTACTTTCTTTTTGTTCATTAGATATGATGTGGGAAGAGGGGATAAAGTCAAATTTTGGGAGGATAAATGGTGGGGTGAGGAAAATCTACCCTTCAAATTCCAAAGAATGTACTCTTATCTCAACTAAGAAAGGTTTACCAATCTTCTGCTTCTACTCATCCATTAATTCTTCTTCAAACTTGGCAAGGGATCTTGGGCTGCGTAGAGGCCTAAGAGACCATGAAGTCGAGGAGTTGTCTTCATTAATAAGCCTTCTTTCTGATGTGTTTATTGACCCATCATCCCCTGACATGTAGGTTTGGTCCCTTTCATCTAATGGTTGTTTCTCCCCTTCATCTTTATGGAAAATGGCCATTAACCAACTCCTTCCTCCTAGAAGTCCTTCTTCATCAAATCATCTCCAGTCCTTCCTTTCAAAAATCATATGGAAATCCCATGGTTTCCCTTGGTACAAAGCCCTATGATGCGAGGTTGCCCATAAATGTGTTAATACAGGGGACATTCTCCAGAGAAGACGTAAAGGATGGTGTTTGTTGCCTCATGTATGCCATCTTTGTGGCCTTGACGGGGAATCAATCAATCATATATTCATCCATTGCCCTTTTGCGTAAAAGGTATGGTGGTATTTCATTAAAGAATTTGGGGTCTCATTTATATTCCCAATGGAGATGAGGGATCTTTTAAACCAATGATGGATGGCCCCTTTTTCAAAAAGGGGGAAGGCCATATGGAGGTATTTACCTATTATTATTATTTGGTCTATGTGGGAAGAAAGGAATAGACGGATCTTTTTTGACAAGAAAAAAACATTTATCCAAACAGTTGAAGGTATATCCATTAGATTGGCTAATTAGGCCTCAGAGAAGTCGTGCTTTAAAGGAATTTCGATGGACAATTTGATAAGAAACTCACCTACGGTTATTAATTCTTTTCCACACTCTCCCAAAGTGGTTCATAATTGGCTTCCATCGGTGGGAAATTGTCTGAAATTGAATTTTGATGGAAGTTCTTTAGTCAATCTGGTACAGTCGGGTATTAGGGGAACAATTTCCGATGCATCAGGATCTTGCATAGTGGCTTATTCGGGTCCACTGGGTTATGGAGATTAACTGTATGTGGAGATCAAAGCATTACATTATGGGATACAATTGATACAGTCCAAATGTATGGACTCATATATTGTTGAGGTGAATGGTGATTCAGTGGTGGTCATTGGATGGATGGTCAATGGAAACACAGGTTCGTGGAGACTATCGTACATCATTAAAGAAGCTGCATTTCTAGAGTCCACAATGAATATCTCATTCAAATGGATTCCGCGAGAAGCAAATGAAAGGGCGGACAGATTGACCAAGAGGGGAGTTGAGAGAGTTTCAATGTTTATGGGAAGATTGGAAGAGGAGATGATGTTGTAATTTTTTACCATTGGAGAGCCTCACAAGCTCTCCTCCCCCCCTTCTCTACTCTTTCTTTTATGGGCTATACTAATTAATAGTTTGACAATTATACAATTCCACCCACTTATTAATACAATCCATGTTATTCAACAAAAAAAAAAAAAATGGTATAGGTATAGTATAGGTTTAGTATACCTCAACCTTATTATATAAATACCCTCTAAATACATAATATCACTCTCCAACACTCCTCCTCAAGCTGGTGAGTAAATGTCTATCATTCCTAGTTTGCTAATCTAGTACTTGAATTGTGCTTCACTTAGGCTTTTTGTAAACACATCCGCAAGTTGATGTTGAGTTTAGATATAATGGTACATATGTGCCCCTTTTTTAGATGATCCTTGATAAAATGGCGATCCACCTCAACTTGTTTAGTTCTTTCATGTTGCACGAGGTCATGTGCAATGCTTATGGCAGTCTTATTGTCGTAGTAGAGACTCATGGATCCAATTACTAAGAAACCCAATTCTGCTAATAACATCTTCAACCTCAATGATTTACAGATGCCAAGAGCCATTGATCGAAATTCAGCCTCCGTGATAGATCTAGCAATCACTGACTGTTTCTTACTTCTCTAGGTTACCAAGTTTCCACCAATAAAAGTACAATATTTTGATGTAGACCTGCGATCTGTTACTGAACCAACCTAGTCTGTATCAGTATACTCCTCTACTTGACAATGTCCCTGGACACCTCTTCAAGTATTTGAAAACTCTATATGTTGCTTCCAAGTGATCCTGAGTTGGAGTATGCATGAACTGGCTGACGAGACAAGTAAATAAGTCGTCCAACTAGCCTATGATATCTCCCAACATCAATTAACTGCACACTGTCATTTTCTTTGAGCCTTTGATTTGCCTTAATGGGCGTCGAAAATGTTTATAGCCTGCCATTTCTGAATCTTTTGACAGATTCAATACATACTTTCTTTGATAAAGAATGATACCTTGCTTGGACTTGGAAACTTCTATCCCAAGGAAGTATTTGAGTGAGCCCAAATCTTTTATTTCAAACTCCTTTGCTAGGCTGCTCTTAAGCTTTACAATCTCCGTGTGATAGTTCCCTGTAACTACTATATAATCCACGTAAACTATTAGGGCTGTTGTCTTTAGGTCTTGATGTTTGACGAAAAGATTATGATCTGCTTAAGCTTATTTATTTATTTCCTGCTTTGATCATGATTGTTCTAAATCTTTCAAACCTGGCTTGCGGAGACTGCTTTGACCTATACAACGCTTTCTTTAGTCTGCAAACTTTGCCTTTAACATTCGGCATGGAGAATCCAGGTGGTGTAGCCATGTAGATCTCTTCCTCCAATTCCTTATGTAAAAATGCATTTTTCACATTAAATTGCAAAAGGGGCCACTCTTGATTTACTGCCAGTGAGATAAGTACTTTTACTGAATTCATTTTTGCCACGGGGGAAAATGTTTCTTGGTAATCTATACCAAATGTTTGAGTAGATCCCTTGGCAATTAGTCTCGCCTTGTACCCGTCTATAGTACCATCGGTTTTGTACTTGATTGTGAACACCAAAAGGAAACCCTGGGCTGGGTGGTTTCAGTAGTGTGATTAGAGATTGCAATGGGATTGTCTTGCGGGCTTGCGTAGGCCCCTTAGCCTATTGTGATTCCTTAAAGACTAAACTTTTCGGGTTGCTCATGGGCCTTTGTGAGCTCCAAAATTTAGATGTTTCCAAAATCATTATTGAGGGTGACTCAACTGTGGTTATTAGATGGGCGAAAGCAACTGGTCTGTATACTTGGAGGTACTCTCAGTTGATTCATGAGATCAAGGACAGGTTGGATCGATTAGATTGCTTTGTGTGCCACACCCTTAGATGTCGGAATAGTTTGGCTGATTATCTAGCCAAGTGGGGTGTTGCACAGTTTTCTTTATATAGTCATTGTGCTTTACCTTCGTTGTAATGTTGCTTGTATGGGGCCCTCTGTTGTATTTTAGTTTTTCTTTTCTTATTCTTTAATAAAATCGTCAATTATTCAAAAAAATAAAAAAACTAACTCATTTCCTTTAGGAAGATTGACCAGCTCCCATGTTTTGTTCCTTTCTAATGCTTTCATTTCCTCTTCCATAGCATCCCTCCATTTAGGTTGTAAGATAGCCTCAAATACACTGCAATGAACAGAGGTAGACAACAAAACAATAAAAAAATTGCTGAAAGATGGTGAAAGTGCATATGAAACAAAATTAGATATTGGGTGTTTGGTACAAGTCCTCACACATTTTCTAAGGGCGATAGGCTGATCTAGGTCCAAATTATCAGAAGTTTGAGCAGGTAGGGGGGAAGGAGGAATAAAGAGATTATTACCTAATTCAAGAGTTAGTTCTGAAGTAGACTCTTGGAGTGGTTCATGAGAAATTAAGTTTAAGTCTTCTTTTTATCCTTGCTTCTTTTTCCGAGTATAGAATTGTAGCTCTTTCTCCATTTTTCCACCATCACTACTGCCTTTAAAATGATAGATATGAACTTTGTGGGGGATGGTAACACTTATACCCTTGCGACAAGTGGGGGGATGGTAACACTTATACCCTTTTTGATCAACTTCGTAGCCTAGAAAGACACATTTGAGTGCCTTAGGGTCTAATTTGGAGTGGTCAGATTTGGACGCATGAACATAACAGATGCAACCAAATGTCTTAAGGGGAAGAGGGAACAAGGAAGTGTTTGGAAATAACACTTCAAGAGGTGACTTGTAAGACACAACGCGAGAGGGCATCTTGTTCATGAGGTAGACATCCGTTTGAATGGCTTCAAACCAAAAAGTCCTAGGCACATTCATAATTAACATGATCGCATGAGCAATTTCTAGAATGTGTTTATTTTTTTGTTTTGCCACCCCATTTTCTTCAGGAGTACCTGGGCATGTGGTCTGGTGAACAATACTAGACTCGTCAAAAAAGGAATACAAGTCACGAGAAAGGTACTCCTTCCATTGTCAGATCTCGGGACTTGGAGTTTGGTGTTAAATTGAGTATTTATCATAACATAGAAAGACTTGAATGCAATACTCATCTCATTTTTATTTTTCAACAAATAAAGCCACGTGGCTCTAGAACAGTCATCCACAAAAGTCACAAAATACTTAAAACCAGACAAAGAAGTAGTAAAAGGACTCCACACATCGGAATGCACAATTGAAAATGGAATTTTACTTTTATTATTATTACTGACTGGATAAATGGACCTATAGTGCTTTGCCAATTGACAAGGTTCACAATAAATATCAAACTTAGAAATTGAAAAATGAGGAAACATCTTCTTGAGGACAGAAAATGACAAGTGACCTAGTCAATAATGCCGTAAACAACTCATTTGATGTTGAAGAAGATATGTTCCTCTTTATTGCAGAAGTAGCTATTGGTGGGTTGGAGTCCAAAACATGTAGGTCATCCTTCTCATGCCCTAAACTGATCATCTTCTTTGTCGCCATGTCTTAAAATATACAGTAGGAAGGAAAAAAATGTAACATAGTAGTTAAGATTTTTGGTAGGATGACTAATAAACAACAAGTTCAAAGTAAAGTTTGGAACATGAAGAACATAGGTTGGACTCAAATATGAGGTGGCAGAGATATCCCCCCTGACTAGCAACAGAGGAAAGAGAACCATCAACTATTTAAACTTTATCTTTTTCAGAACAAACCTGACATAAAGTGAATGAAGAGGACATACCAGTCATATTATGGGAGGCCCTTGAATCAATGATCCGGGAGCACTGAGGAGTGGTGATTGGGGTAGACAAGGTAGATGCAGATGTACCTGAGTGAGCGAAAGACAATGTGGGAGCCATGATTGGATAATCAAGCTAAGAAACAAAATGTCGGAAAGCCACAATCTCATCATTGATAGAGCGCCAATATTTGGAGAAGCGGAAGGCATAGTAGGTAACTCTGTGGGTGTAGAAATAATTAAGTGGGCATTAGATCTTTGTCCGCCAAGACGACCTCTTCTACCAGTACTGAATCCACTACAAGAAGAAGAATGAGGAACCAAGTCTGGTGGGCGTCCATGAAGATCCCAACATTGATCTTTGATATGTTTAAAGCAACTGTAATACTCACATTCAAGGCAATCCCGATCATCAAACGAGCAGGTAGATCTGCCACCACGACCACTTCCCATAAAACTGTCACGACCACCTCTGGATGAACTCGAAACTAATGTATATTTCTCTATGAAAGAGGCGGGATTCATAACTCCACGTCGGCCTTCTTCATGGTGAATGAGTCTGCATTCAAAATGAGGGGATGACCCAGATTGAGGACTTACACCTTGATCTGCTCATAATCAGGATTCAACCCTGCTATAAACTTAAAAGCCTGAATCTCCTCTACATGTTTCTAGTAAGCTGTTGCATCTTATGAACAGGATGAGCGATAAGTAGTGTAGTGTGTTAACTCCTCTCACATTTTCTTTGGAGCTAAATAGTAGATTGCAAGGGGCTTGTCTCCATGTTTAAATTGGGCAATCCTTTGCCTAAGTCAAACACCTTCATTGTATGTCCAATTTTAGAATAGGCGTTGGCTAAGGAATCCCATATTTGATGTGTTATTTCCAAGAATAAATAATGGTCACTAATTTCCGATATCATCGAAACAAGTAACCATCCCATAACCATTGCATTTTCTGTCTTCCACTTTCTATACTTTTGATCATCTTTGGATGACTTCTTTGCTTCTCCTATCAATTATTCCTCCTTATCTCTGCTTTGAATATGAATGAGGACAAAATTTGATCACGTAAGGTAATTAGTACTATTAAATTTAATTGTAGTAATAAGAGTGTTGGGGGATTCAGTTACCACACCCCCAAGTGTACCCATCTCGCTTTCTTTCAAACTGGATGTATGGCTCACTTCAGACGTGACGAAACTTGATCATTGATCACAACCCAAGAGTAAATAGGGAACATTAACACTCTAGTATAGTAGGCCAACCATCTGGTGTAGCAGGGACATGAGTTATAGAGGTCCCCGATAGCTCGGCCAGATCCTCAGATTGCATTTTCCTAACAAAATCCTTGAGTTCCAAGCGGCACAACACATCAAATAGTGGATTCGAATGGGCACATCACTATTCGTGACCCATACGGTAAAGGTAGAGGTGAAAAACAACGAATCTCCTTTGATCTTTAACCAAACTTCGTGAGACTTGTCTCAAAAAGTTCCCTTGCAAAAAATGGCCATTCCTTTTCAAGCAATCGAAACAAGAGTCCTTCGTGTGAACAGAATCATCAAAACTTTAAAAATGAAGGCTTTTCGGGTTGCAGGAGAAAACCCCTTGAAAAATCCACTTCGAAGCTTCAAAAATTTTTCAAAAAATCACCAAAAATCCCCATAATACAAGACGATCCCAGATCTATCTTTCGCCACCTTTGACACGCACGACCTGTTGACGTCAGCCGTAGGTTGGGCTCATCTTCTTTTTCTGTATTGTTGGATTTTCTTTTTGGATGGCTCTGATACCAAGTTGGTTGAGTGGTGGTTGTTTTTGCAAGTAGTTAGGAGAGTAAGGGAAGAAGAAGTGGGAGAAGAGAGATGGAGAATTGAATTGTACGAGTACTTGGTCTTATACGGTTGGTATTTATATTAGGGATAGATCCACTAAACATTATATATGATGTATCAACAGTATGGGTATAGTATGCCGCACCCTTATTATATAAATACCCCCTAAATACATATTAATATCACTCTCCAATAGAGAGAAACAGGGAGAATATACAACGATCAAGGATGTCAATTAAAAAAAGAGGAAAAGAAAAAGGGAGAATGAGTACACAACCAAAGTGATCAACATAAAAATAAACAAGCATGTCAATCCCTGGTAAGATCATTAATGGAGAAGCAACTAAACTCCTTTGATGCTGTGACCTAAGTAGCCACTTCAAAAAGGATGGAGTCGACCACCTTAGAAGGGGGTTTTCTGATTCCATTGAAGATTCTTCTATTTCGCTCATTCCAAATGCCTCAGCGTATCCCATGAAGAATGACCATCCAAAATTTCTTGCCCTAAGGATTTAGGAAGACTACCTTCCATTGCATAGTTGATTAGGAGGCAATTAGGCATAACCGCATAACCCAACAGAGAGGCATGTCTGATAGAAAGTAGTTTCAAATGTATCGAGCAAAAGAATAGTGTAGCCTGATGTGGTCACCCGATATTCCCCTTCCGACATGCAAAGGACGCAAATATGTGGAGATAACATTATGTAATGCCTCATTCTTTGGAGAAGCTCCATGGTGTTCATCTTACAAATGGATGCAATCCATAGAAATGCTTGAACCATAGGTGGGGACCTTTTCACAGAGATTTGAACGGGAATAAGAAGGGAGGAGAGGGAGGGGGTGAAAGTGAAAAAAAAAAGATTTAGAAGAGAAGGAATCTGGTGTATCTAGATTCCACTTATATTTGTTAGTAATGGAAGAGGAGAGACGAAAGTGCTTAAAGGGAAGCAAGGAGGGAGGTGATCAAGTCCATCTAGAGGCAGGAAGATCCCTTGTGAGGGGTAAGTTCCATGAGAGGCTCTACGGAGAATGTGAGAGGATTTCATATATGAAGGCATTTTTATGGGAGGCAATACGATAAAGTCTCGGGAAACAAGACGATAACATAGAGTCTCCAATCCAGATATCACTCCAGAAACTAACACAGTGACTATTGGTAATAATAAGAGAGATGTTGGGGGTAGGAGGGGCCATATAGTGATAATGCGTTTCCAAGTCACAAAAGTTTGAGAGTTAACTATTAGGTTGGAATCCCATCCATTGAAATCCAACCCATATTTGATTAGAACCAAAGATTGCCATAGGCTTCCTTCATCAGATGTGAACCTCCATAACCATTTCCTGTGAAGAGATTTGTTCTTCATTACAATATTTCCAATGCCAAGGCCACCCGCCTCTTTTGGTTTGCAAACCTCCTTCTAGTTGAAGAGATGATCTTTTCTTGGACCACCGCCCTCTCATAAAAAGGATCTTTGGAATTGCTCAAGTTTCATGGCCACCTTTATCCGAATAGTGAATACTGACATGTAGTAAATTGTGATGTTGGATAAAGCTGCTTTAATAAGGGTGATTCTTCCTCCTAGGGTAATATGATTCTTTTTCCGGCAGGACAATTGTTTATCCACTTTTTTAATGACCGAGTTCCAGAATTTTCCCTAATGGGGTTGACCACCAAGAGGAAGCCCAAGGTATTTGAGAGGTCATCCTTCTACTTTACAACCCTATTGAATGGCTAGAGATTAAAGAATTTCATCATCAACATTAATACCTGCAATGCATGACTTTTCCCAGTTAACTTTAAATCCTGAGATGATCTAAAAAACTTGAAAGGTATACTTCGGATTCAAGACATCCTCCAATCAGGTTTGAGGAATACAATTGTATCGTCTACGAGTTGTAAGTGGGAGATTTTTAAGTCACTAGATGGGAGTTGAAAGCCTTCAACTAGATTGGCTTGAACTGCATGAGAAAGAAGTGTGCTAAAAGAGTCCGCCACCATTGAAAATAGGAAAGGCAAAATCGGGTCTCCTTGGTCTCTAGAGGGCCATTAGAGGTGCCGTTAAGGAGTAAAGAGTACTTAGGAGTCGTCACACAACCAAGCATCCATTTAAACCATCTTGAGCCAAACCCTTTTTTTCTTTTCATTTTTGAAGTACACATTTAAAGAATCCCTAATCAACTTTGTCAAAATCCTTTTCCAAATCAATGTTACAAATGAGGCCAGTTGAACCCGATTTCTTCTATGAGTCAACACACTCATTTTCCACAAGAATATTGTTAATGATATGCGGACCTTTTATAAAGGCACCCTGAGAGGTGGAGAAAATGTCATTCATAATAGTCTGAAGTATACAAAAAAGGACTTTGGCTATGATCCTATACAAGCCCCCAACCAAGCTAATATAGTTAGTGATAAAAGTAGCACCATGGGACTTCAGAATGAGAACAATAAATGTAGCCTATGCACCTTTGTGGAATATACCTATATCATAGAAGTTATTGAAGTCTTTGAGCAGATCCTCACGGATAAAGTCCCAACAAGACTGATAGAATGCCATAGAGAAGCCATCTGGATCTGGGGATTTATCTGTCGATGTTGAAAATTGCATTCTTAATCTCTTCCTTAGAAAAAAGGACCTTTAATGGAGAGAGCCTTCTCATCCAGAAGATGAGCCTCAAAGAGGTTTTCAATTTTAGGATGGAGCGTTGTTTCACAGGAAAACAACCTTTCATAAAAATCAGAAGCTTTAAAGGCAATTTCCTCAATATTTGTGACCTCATTTCCATCATTAATGAGCTTAGTGATAAGATTCTTCATCTTTCTACATTTGTGGCTTTATGAAAGAACTTAGAGTTTCTATCTCCCTCCTTAATCCATTTATATTTGGCCTTTTGTTTCTAAAATACTTCTTCATATCAAAGTAGGGACCCCAACTCCGCAATAAGAGTTGTTCTTCTATTGTGCAAGTCCATTGGAAGACGTTACCCATCTGAGTACTACTTATCAAGTTTCAAACTCTCATCCCAGATTTTTTGTTTGAGGACAACATCCCAAAGGTATTATTGTTCCATGAAATGAGTTTCCTCTTTACAAACTGAACTTTCCGAGATAATTTGAAACCTTCCATTTTAGTAACCATGCATTCCTTCCACCAAGACTCCACACTTGTTTTGAATGATAGGTAGAGTGTCCACATATTTTTAAAGCAGAAAGGTTTTGGGCCAAAACTTAATAATTCTATGTTAAACATGATAGGCCAATGATTTGAAGTGAGTCTCGAATGAACTTCTTAAAAAAATAAGAGAACTTGTTTTCCTAATTGGAGGAAATCAAAATTTTTTCCGAACGGCATAAGAATAGAGATTGTCATCCGTTAGTCCATGTAAATTGTCCATTACGTAATGGGGAGTCTCTGAGACCAAATGAGTTCACAGAGGAACCAAACTCATGCATGGTCCTAGTAATGTGACTAGCCAAACTTTTTTGCAAGGGAGTACATGTCGCATTAAAATTTCTACAATGACCTCGGAGCCTGTCCAATGGGATTGGATAGAAGGAAATTCATCCCAAAATTTTTGTTGCCTCGATGAGGACGAGGGACCATACACCCCTGAAAGCAGCCATTCAAATCCAGACTCAAGGTTTGAGAAGGAGAGTGAAACTGGAAAATTTCCCACAAATTCGTCAAGTTTCTTGAACATTAAGGAGTCCCATGCAATCAGGATGCCTTTTGAGGATCCCTTAGTAGGGAGGCTAACCCATTCATCAATTTCTTTTTCCAGCCACACTTTTTAGGAGTCTTCTACAAATCACATCTTTTTTAGTTTCCTGAAAAGTCAAGATATCTGGTTCACATTTTGTGATACAAGTCTTGACCATACATCTCTTCTTCACCCCACCCAACCCTCTAACGTTCCAGCTCAAGATCTTCATTTACAACCAGAACAACAGCCCTTGGAGAATTTATTGGAAACACCTGTGCCAAAGAACTCACCATTCATTTGCCATTGTAGGTTTTTGAGCTACCTCAAAGCTTTATCTCCTTTTTTAAAAGGTGTGGAAGAGCTCTCCTCATCCATGAGAGATGATAGCTTTACTAGAATACCATTATCATGATAGGCCTTTAGTCCCATTTTATCGATAATACCATCGACCCCGACCTTGTTACCGTGATCGAAAATAAGTAAATCCTATTCAAAACAATCGTCTACCTCACACCAAGTGTTATTTTCAATAAAACATGGATTGGGTTCCAAAGGGGGATCAAGAGAGCACAAAATAACATGGCTGGAAACATTAGAACCATAAACGGGAGAGGTAAGGGAACAAGAAGTATTTGGAAGAAGAGAAGTTGTCGGCATACTTGGAGGATCTGAAGAATTGGAATAGGAATGAAAAGGGTCACCTCAGTCGAGCGAAATCTAGAATCAGTCCTTGAGTTAGAATAACAATTGCTAGGGACCTCATAATCAACAAGTTGGACACTGTGTTTTGGCTGGAAAAGTTCTTGCAGATGACCCCCCCTGCAAGAGCAAGGTTCTTGCTGGTTAGGAGATCATTGATCACGAACTCACTAGCAACAGAGCTGGCATCATTGTTAAAGAGAGTGGCAATTAGAGTTAGGGCTAACGAGGGGTCAGGAGCCAGAAGATGGTAGTGGTTAAGGGCGACGATTGAATGCCCAATCTGATTGGAGGATTCGGAAGGAGAGGTGCCCAAGTGGGGATGGATCAGAGGTGAGAACATCGTCATGGTTAAATTGCTTTAAGTAGTTTGGGGTGAACGAATAGGATTCTGAAGGGGGGATGTCTGGCAGTCATCTAGCTATCATCGGTCATGAGAGGGATTCATGTGCACCAAAGAAGAGGTACATATCAGAGAGGCAACCCATGGGGAATCCAGGGGCTTTTGGCACTGAAGCAGTAGCCATGAGGCATCAAAGATGTCATCAACGACATTCTCGAGGACCCTTTGTTATGGTAATGCAAATTCACTACCAAAGCCTAGAGAAGATGGAGAATGAGTCGTCCTCAACCTTGGGATGAATGGAACTAGTTGGAGGCGACTTTGTAATTGGACCATGTTCATTTTGTCACTAGAGTTGAGTGGTCTGGGCCCTAACATCATTTGGGAGGTTCGCAGAAGATGAGCCCAAGCTTGCTGATGATGGGCCCATACCCAAGATGCCCTTTGCTTTAGATGCAAGCATGAACTATGAATCCGTTGAAAGGGTGGTGGATTTAAAATTCAATTATGTGGGCATTTTGGGGAAATCACAAACCCCAATAGATGAAGCAGTAGACACAGCCATCGGGTTTAGGTTATCATCATCCTACGGTCATTGCAAAGCCGCATTTGATGGATGGGATGCCATGTCACCATCTTCAACCTTTGGCTGATTGAGTATAGAGAATTCCTTCACCGGAGGAGGTGTTAATGGCTCCATCAAGGGTTCTTCAATGTTGATGAAAATAATAAAGAACTCATCCCTGATCTTTATTAGGAGAAACCTAAGAATTTTGGTTAGATCAATGGAACCCATTGTTGATAGTAAACTAACCAACTTTCCCAAAACCTTAAGGTTTTAGGAGATACACAAATTAATTTATTTCAACACCCCCCCTTAAGAGGAACACTGTTCTCTACTAGGAACACACTTGGGGAGCTAGGCATGAGTCCACACTATGTGTACACATGTGCACAACACACTTTGATGATTTGTACAGAGATTAGTTTGGATAAATAGTATAATAGAAGAGAAGAGAAGAGATGAGAGGAGAAGAGGGAATTAACAAATGGAATCGTATGAGTAGGGTAAACTCATACTCTGGTATTTATACCAACACTTTGTTGATATACCATACTTATGATGTACTAATGATATGGGTATATAATACCTTAATGGCATGGTTACCCTTATGATATACAATACTCCCCCTCAAGCTGAGGAATAGATATCAATCATTCCCAGCTTGTTGATTAATGACATAAATTGCACTCCCTCAAGCCCTTTTGTAAATACATCTGCAAGTTGATCTTTGGTTTGTATATACGGAATACATAAATTGCCTTTCTTAATATGATCCTTGATGAAGTGCCTATCAACCTCCACATGTTTTGTCCTGTAGTGTTGTACTGGGTCATGTGCAATGTTTATGGCTGCCTTATTGTCATAGTAAAGACTTATAGAACCCTATACTAGAAACCCCACTTCGGTTAACAACATTTTTAGCCTTAAAGATTCACAAATCCCATGTACCATTGATCTGAACTCAGCCTCTGCACTGGATCTTGCAACCACATACTGCTTCTTTCTCTTCCAAGTCACCAAGTTTTCTTCCACAAACGAACAATAACTCGAAGTGGACATATGATTTGTCAGTGATCTTGCCCAATTAGCATCAGTATATACTTCAACACGAGAGTGACCATGTTTTCTATATAGTACTCAATTTCCTGGACACCCTTTTAAGTATTTGAGCACTCTATGTGCAACCTTCAAATGATCTTGAGTGGGAGCATGCATAAATTGGTTGATTACACTTACTGCATAAGAAATGTTAGGACAAGTTAAGGATAAGTGTATGAGGCGTCCCACCAGCCTTTGGTATTTTCTTGCATTAATCAACCTTTCATTGTCATCTTCTTTCAATCTATTATTTGCTTCTATTGGAGTTAGACAAGGTTTGCAGCCAGCCATTTTTGCTTCTTCCAACAAGTCCATAACATACTTTTGTTGAGAGAGAAAGATGCCCTGTGTTGATCTAACAACTTTTATCCCAAGAAAATACTTTAAGGAACCTAGATCCTTGATTTCAAACTCCCTTGCTAATTCATTTTTCAGCCATGCAATTTCTACTTCATCATTTCTTGTGACAACTATATCATCAACATACATAATTATGGCCATTATCTTGAGTCCATGACACTTGGTAAAGAGTGTGTGATCTGACTGAGTTTGGTTATATCCTGCATTGATCATGACAGGTCTAAATCTTTTGAACCAAGCACGTGATGATTGTTTCAGGTCATATAAGGCTTTCTTCAACTTACACACTTTTCCATAAACACTAGATACATGAAATCTTGGCGGAGTGCCCATGTACACTTCCTCCTCTAAGTCCCCATGTAGGATGACATTCTTCACATCAAATTGTAAGAGAGGTCACCCTTGATTTGTTGCTAGTGATATGAGTACTCTTACTGAGTTCATCTTGGCAACTGGGACAAAAGTTTCTCGGTAGTCTATGCCATAAGACTAAGTGTACCTCTTTGCAACCATCCTTGCCTTATATCTTACCACAGATCCATCAGACTTGAACTTTACTATGAACACCCACCTGTAAACTACTAATTTCTTTCCCTTAGGAAGATTAACCAGCTCCCATGTTCTGTTCTTTCTAATGCTCTCATTTTTTCTTCCATGACATTTCTCCATTATGGCTGATTTATAGCCTCGGCTATATTGCAAGGAACTGTGATTGAGGATAAGACAAAAGAGAATCTGCGAAAAGGTAGTGATAGTGCATGATACGAGACAAAATTAGACGACGGGTGTTGGGTACAAGATCTCAACCCCCTTCTAAGGGCAATAGGCTGATTAAGATTTGAATTCTCAGGAGCTTGAGTTGAGGTAGGAGAAAGTGGAATGGTTACATTATCTATCTTCAGAAAGGGCTCCGAAGTAAAGTCTTGGAGTGGTTCATGAGAAGTTGGATCTTGCTCTTTTACTCCTTCTTTTTTCTTCCTTCGACTATAGTATTTCAATTATTTCTCTCATTCTTTACTATATCCTTTACCATCATTCTCCCCCTTTCCACCATCACCATCAAAATGATGTATGAGAACTGACATTGGTAGTGGGATCGAGGACAACTCTTCATCCATAATATGATCCCCTTGAAGAGAGGTTCGACCAAAAAAAAAAAAGAAAGGAAGAGATTAAAAAAAAGTGACATCCCATGACACAAATTTGCGATGTGTAGGAGGATGAGAACACTTACATCCTTTCTAATCAACACCATAGCCTATAAATAGGCATTTGAGGGCTTTGGGATCCAATTTGGAGTGGTCAGATTTAGGAACATGAACATAACAAATGCAATCAAAGGTTTTTGGAGAAAGATGAAACAACTGAGAATTGGGAGACAACACAACAAAAGGGGAATTGTAAGAGAGGACCGGGGAGTGCATCCAGTTCATGAGATACACTGCAGTTTGAATGGCTTCAGACGAAAAAGTCCTTGACACATTCGTGGTGAACATGATGGCACGAGAATTCTCTAAGAGATGCCTGTTTTTTCGTTCTACGACTCGATTTTGTTCCGGTGTTCCCGAACTTGTGGTCTGGTGAACAATACTAGCTATATCAAGGAATGATGTTAAGTCACGGGAAAGATATTCACTGCCATTATCAGATCTTAGAACTTGAATTTTAGTACTAAATTGAGTGTAAACCATATAATAAAAGGATTTGAATGCAACAGTCACATCACTTTTATGCTTAAGCAGATAGAGCCAAGTAGTTTTTGAACATTCATCCACGAATGTGACAAAGTACTTGAAACTAGATAAAGAGGTAGTAGGAGCGGAATCCCACACATTAGAATGCACAATAAAGAAATGAATTAAACTCTTTTTATTAATACTAATGGGGTAATGTGATCTACAATGCTTAACCAACTGACAAGGTTCACAAAAACTATTTGATTGAAGAAAGGAGATGTGAGGGAACATCTTCCTTATTACATGAAAATACAAATGACTAAGTCTACAATGCCATAATGATTAACTCATCTGATATAGAAGAACCATTCCCCTTTATTACAAAAGTAGTTACTGGTGAAGAAGAGTCCAAAATATAATGACAGTCATTCTCATGCCCCAAACCAATCGTTTTCTTCGTCATCATGTCCTGAAACACATTGTGGAGGAAAAAAATGTAACATAACAGTTAAGGGTTTTGGTGAGATGATTAATGGAGAATAGATTCAATGAAAATTTTGGAACATAAAGAACATAAGAGAGACATAAGTCAGATGTAGAAGGAATATCACCCTAACCAGCAATAGAAGACAAGGATCCGTCTGCAATACAAATCTTGTCTTTTCCAGAACAAACTTGATAAGAGGTGAACAATGAGGACATACTAGTCATATGGTGAGACGCCCCTAAGTCAATGATCCAGAAGCATTAAGGAGCGGTGAGTGAAGCAGATAAACCATGTGCAGTTATACCTGAATGGGAAAAAGAGGAGGTAGGCGCCATGGAAGAGTGATCAAGCTAGGAAACAAAGCGTCTGAAGGCTAGAATCTCATCATTGGATAGAGTGCTAATATCATGGGAGGCAGGAGGTGTTGCAATAGAAGGCATGGTAGATAACTTTGTAGATATAGAGGCAACGGAGTGAGCACTAGGTCGTTGTCCGCCATGACGATCACCACCTTGTCTATTGCCAAAACCACCACGTGGAGAGGGACGATGTACCAAATTTGGTGGGCGTCTATGAAGATCCCAACACTAATCCTTGGTATGTTTAAAACGGCCACAATGCTCAATTTAAGGCGATTCCGATCATTAGACAAGTACGTAGATCTGCCACCACGACCATGGCCCATAAAACTACCATGACCACCTCTGGAGGAACTCGAAACAAGTGCTAATTTTTCAATTGAGGGGGTTAGATTCATCCCCCTCGTCATCCTCCCTCACAATGGACATATGCATAAACTTTATTCAGGGTGAGGGAAGGGCCATATTAAGAATCTGAACCCGGATCTGCTCAAAACTTGGGTTCAATCCTGCTAGGAATTCAAAAACTTAAATTTCTTCAACATTTTTACGATAAGCGGTTGCATTTCGAACACAAGATGGATGATAAGAGGTGTAGTGGTCTAATTCCTCCCACATCTTACGTAAGACATAATAATATATTGCAAGGGGCTGATCGTTCTGTTTAAACTGTGCTATTATTTGCCGAAGATCAAATATCTTGGCTGTATGGTCAACTTGAGAGTATGCCTAGGACAACGATTTGCCAGATTTTGGTGAGCCGTTTCTAGGAACAAATAATGATCACTGATTTCGGGTTTCATTGAATCCATAAGCTATCCCATAACTGAAGCGTTTTCTGTCTTCCACTTCCTGTAACGTGGATTAGTCTTGGGAAGAACCTGAAGCTCCCCCATTAAATAATCCTCATTGTCTTTGTCCTATATATAAATCAAAACCGATTTGGACCAAGTGAGATAATTTCTCCCATCAAATTTGACGGTAGTAATTTGTGGGTAAGGGAGGTTGCCTAGGATATGCATACGGCTAGCATCACCCCGACTGGATTCTCCTTAGGTCGGTGTAGAACTTATTTCAGACATATTATTGTCTGTAAAGTTGTCTACAAATGAAATAACCACCACCAAATGAGGGAAAGATCACAATAGCCTGGCCTAAGAACACACACACGATCAAGCCTAAAGAACTTGATTTGAAGAAAAACGACTCCAACCACCACTACAAAACCATAGGGGCTATATACAACACCAGAGAACACCACCACGACAAATGACAACCACACCCTCAACACCCAACACGATTTGGGCATAAAAAATCAAAAAATAAAGGGGGGGGGTAGGGTACCCAAAAGAAAATCACCACACCTCTCTCAATACTTCTTCAAATCTTGCGAGACCACTTCCATTCGATCACTGGAATTGTAGGGGACCAAAACGAATAGACATACTGCAGAAAACAACTCCCGATTACACGCACAATATGAAACACTCAGATCTGGATTTTCAGCCAATATTCATTGTAAATTCTTTAAAAAATCTTAGATATTCTCAAATGATCTTGCAATCGCTTCCATAATTCTCCTAAAATCACCACCTACCAGAATCAAGCAAAAAACTTTGTACCCTGCCAGCCCATATGGTTGTTAACGTCAGTCCTGGCCTGCTGACATCAACAACATTAGATCTTCCCCTTATTTTTTCTTGCTCTGATACCAACTTGGATGATCTGTACAAAGATTAGTTACGACAAATAGTATAATAGAAGAGAAGAGAAGAGAGGAGAAGAGATGAGAGGAGAAGAGGGAATTAACGAATGGAATCATATGAGTAGGGTATACTCATACTCTGGTATTTATACCAGCACTTTATTGATATACCATGCTTATGATGTACTAATAGTATGGGTATATAATACTCTTATGACATGGTTACCCTTTTGATATACAACAAACACTACATCCTAGAAAATACTTCCATTGGGATTTGAACTTGCAACCAAGACTTGCTTTGATACCATGTTGAAAGTAAACTAACCAACTCTCCCAAAACCTCAAGGTTGTAGGAGATACACAAATTAATATACTTCAATACCCACCCTTAGACGAGAAAAGCTAAGATCTTGGAGAATCTTTGTTTTCGAATCAACCTCAAGCAGACCACTGTAGGCATGCTTGAGTTCCTAAAAGTCGCCTTAGACCAGGCATCAAACAGAATACCTAAAAAGTGAATCCATCTTGAGCCTGAGATTTCTGACTGGGGGATTTTGCAGATGGTCGAATCCTATTTTTTGAGAATGATTGTGCCGTTACCAACAGTGATAAATCCTTTGTTCACAATGCTCTCAGCTTCCTTGAGTGAAGAGGCAAAAAAGAGACCTCTGATGGGAATGTGTCTGAACGGGTGAATGTCAAAGAAGTGCTCGTGGTTAGACCTGAAATTACGCTGAAGTACGAGGGCCACCGAATGCCAGGAGAAGTTGGCATCCCAAATCTCACAAACAAATGCTAGATGCCATCTGGAGGCATTGTCTACCTAGCATGGTTTAGAGGGATGAGATGTGGGAAGGTGGGGGGCGGAATGGTTGTAGGGGTTGGAACACAGACAACCTATTTGTCGTAGATCATGGAAACTTCTTTACTTAGATGATAGTTTCTCTTTAGGCAAGACAACGAAGGGATTTCTGGCCTTAGCTTTCCATTCAATGAGATGAATGAAGCGTCCCCATGCATTTGAACCCCTCCAGAGAAGGAGAGATCTGCCATTGTGGCGTTAAGGTCTCCTTGAGGATTTTTCAGTAACAGTAGGCTAGCGACGATTTTAGAAAGGTTTACATGAGAAGTGGAGGTAAGGTAGTTCCGGATTGAATTTAGGATGGGGGACATGGCATCTGGTTTCAGTTGCAGGAGAAGGCGTGGTCCAGAATGATTCTGAGAGGGTTCGCAGGCTCTGGCAGGGTTCTCATGATTCTGAGAGGGTTCTCAGGCTTTGGTAGGGTATCCTAGGTTAGTATATCAGCCACTTGTCCTAAGATTTTACGGATGTTGTACATATCTGACCTGTCTTGAGTTATTCTTTGATAAAGTGCCAATCAACCTCAATATGTTTGGTTCTATCTTGCTGTACTGGATTATGTTCTATAATGATAGCAGCCTTGTTATACAATAGAGAGTCATAGGCTTTGGTATTTTAAAGTAACAAAGCTTACACACACCATGCAGTTCTGATCAATATTCAGCTTCTGCACTTGACCTCGCAATTATTGATCGTTTCTTGCCCCTTCAAGTTACTAGTTTACTTCCAAAAAATGTGTTATAACCAGATGTAGACTTGTGATCTGTGACTAAGCTAGCCCAATCTGCATTTGTAATACCTCTATCTTGAAATAGTTATGCTTTGAGAACAATATGCCTCTCCCTTGTGATGAAATTTATTTTTGAGGCTATAGACAGTCTTGGATGCATAAATTAACTAATAGTGGTAATAGCTAAAACAATGTTTGCATGGGTAAGTAACAAATAAAAAGGCTTTTCCACTAAACACTTAAAGCACCAAATGGATCAATGGTTATCCATCTTGATCATTCAGAGCATGAGTTGACTCACATGGAGTGTCCACAAGTTCAACCCTTATGTTCCTTGTCTCCTTTAGAAGATCAAGCACATGTTTTCTTTGAGAAATGTACATCCCCCTTTTGATCTAGCAATTTTAATACTTTAAAATATTTTAATACCTTTAAAATATTTTAATATTCTGATATCTTTACCTCCAAACTCCTTTCCCAAATACTTCTTGAGATGTCAGATTTCTTCCATATTAATGCAGTCTAAGAACGACTAGAGACCTTTGTTGATTACAAAAGATCTGGATTGCGAACAAAATACTTAAAGTAAAAACAGATTACTTGTGGACTCATTCACTCAATAAGAAAAGACTTTCATTCTAGATTGGGGCTATTAGAAGCTTTGCAAAAATATTTTAAATCACAACAGTTAAGTGCCCTTTTTTACTCCTATTTGAGCCTTTATATATTAATTTAATTAACTGTTCAGTATGAGAGGGATAGTCTTAAAGCAATGTTGGGGAGAGCCTGGAAATTGGAGGTTCATTAAATGCTTTGTTTCTCATTCATTTCTAGGAACCAATTACTTATAGAGATTTGGTGTATCACCACTCCATTGAAATCATGGTCTTAAGCTACATTATTCTCCCCTCCCATTAAAAGAACTCATCATCGAATTGGCTTTGTAACCTTTTCCCACATGCCTCGATTAAGTCTTTTTAATTTGTCCTAGGTGATTTATGTATCTACTGATCTAGGTTTACATTTCTAATGGACAAGATACTAGATGTGAGTGCCACATCTTATAGTCTTTGATCATGCATAAAAACATCAATAATCTCGGATGATTCAGCTAACATGTAATCTCCAAACCATCAAGGCTTAGAATAATTGATTGAGATCACCATGAAAGGGTAAAGATTAGAAATGTTAAAGATTGGACTAATCCCCATTCCATTAGGTGGCATAAGCAGATACGATTTGGCTCAATCTTGTTAAGGATGTAACATGGGCTGATCTTCTTCTTGAGCTTATTATATGTACGTCTTGGAAACTTTTCTTTACATAAGTAGGCCATCACTAAATCACCCCCACTAAACTCAACATGTTGATGATGGGCGTTGGCAGCTTTCTTGTATTGGTCATTGAATTTTTGTAGATGCGCTCAAACTTGGTCAGGAATCTCTTAAATATGATTGGGAAAAATTTCAGATTCCATGTTACTATTTTTAAGATTGGGGATGGGTATACAATATAGGATGTGATCTGTATTCCTCCCATACACCACCTCAAATGGTATATTTTGAGTGGACTGACTTGAAATTATCGTAAACAAATTCAGCAAGGGCTAATGCGAAGTCCCGTTGGTGTGGATGATTACTTGCCAAACAACAGAGTAGGTTGACCAATATTTGGTTTAACCATAAGTGGTGGTGAAAATAGCTAAATAATTGGAATTGGGTTCCCACTAGCTTCTATAGCATTTCCCCAAAGTTACTAAGAAACATTCTATCCTGTTTGGATGTGATGGTTTTGGGTACACCATGGAGCCAAACAATCTCTTTGAAGAAAAGGTCGCATGTCGGCAGTATGGGAAACATCAGTGGTGTTTTCACAAGGGATATGTAAAGTGGGACATTTTGAAAACTTGATCAACTATCACAAAGATGGAATCATAACCCTATTGGTCCTCGGCAATTCTGTCACAAAATCCATACAATGTCTTCCTGTAGGTGTGTTGGAATAGAAAGTTTTGGTAAAAGTTGTGATTTTGGATTCTGTCTATAGCCTTTTGGCATGTTATGCACGGTTAGGTAAAAGCTTTCTTTTTGCTTCAATTTGGGCCTGTAGAACACTTTCGGATTTTTGCTAGCATCTTAGCTTGTTCGGAATGACCATCAAGTCCATTGTATGTAATGTAACATATAGGGATCCTTAAAAGAGGCAATGCCATTTTTCTTTAAAAAAAATACCCTTCTACAATAGTAAGATTTTGACTATCACCATTTGTGCATTCTCTCACTATTTCAATACCATAGGGCCCAGGCACATAATTTTTTGTAGCAATGTAATTTATTCATTTTGATGGACAAAATATCGTGGATAGAAAGTTTCTGAACTGGGACATCTGTTATTTTGTTCATTATACTAGACTTGTGCTGGATCACAAAGGTGAACTCTTAAAGATAATTACGCACTTGGCATGCCTTGCACTTAGCTTGTTTTGGGCATTGAGATGGTGAAGGGTTTCACGATTGAAATGTAAAACCAACTCCCGATGTATCAAATAGTAACGCCAATATCATATGGCTTGTACAATGGCATAAAACTCAAGAAAGTAAGTAGATTATCATTTCTTTGCATTTTTTTTTTTACTAAAGAAGGCAATTGGGTTTCCTCTTTGGCTTAAGACAATCTCAATACCAATGTGAGTTGCATCACATTTAACCTCAATTATCTCATAAAAATTGGGCACAAGTACGGGCACCTTGACTATTCTTTCTAAATAAGTTGAAGTTTTATTGACGGCGCATGCCAAAAAGTAAATATAATTTTAAATTTCAAGCAATCAATCAAGGGAGTAACAATGGTACTAAAAATTTTGATGAATCGACATAAAATATTGCTAAACGATGGAAGCTTACTTTGATCTTTACAATTGCTTTGATCTTTTTTCTTTAACTACGACTCTTTGGGATGAAACAACATGGCTTAGAAAGACTACATTATTGGTCATGAAAGAACATTTTTTGAGATTGACATATAACTTATCCTCCTTGCATATTCAAAACTTGATATACATAATTAGTATGCTCATTACGAGAAGAACTGAATATAAGAATATCATCAAAATGAATAATCACAAATTTCCCAATAAAACCTGTAGCACTTAATTTATGAGTCTCATGAAGGTACATGTTGCATCTGACAGCCTAAATGGCATAACAAACCATTCATAATGGCCAGTGTTCCCCTCATCACCTGATTGGATACGAATTTGATGGTATCCACTACAAAGTTCATTTTTCAAAATGCCTTTGCACTGTATATCTAACATGTTGTCAAGTTGAGGTATTGGAAAATGGTATTTAGTTATTATCTTATCAATTGCTCCACTATCCACACCCATTCTCAAGTCCCATCTTTGTTGGAGTGAGAAGAATTGGTACCACGCATGGGCTAACACCTTGTGGGATTAGATGCTTTACTAATAATAACCATTTTACTTGCCTTTGGAGCTCGGCATGCTTTGTTTGGCCCATTCGGTAATGTGGTAACTGTGATAAAGTGGCATCTTGAAGCTCTTCTGGTGTATCATTGAAAAACTTATTTAAAAATTCTACCACACAATTTGGTATCTCTCATCTTTTTTGCCCTAGCTAATAAGAGCCTTGCAAGTTTCTTAAAAAGATATGGGGTTGATTGGCACATTATCAAGGAGAAATTGCAGCCCGGGAAGATATATACACCATTTGTGAAGGCTGGAGATCAAGTGGCAGACATCTTCCCAAATTATTGAGTTGTCCTCGGTTTCATAAAAATGTAGACAATCTAGGTATGAGCAATATCCACATACCAGCTTGAGGGGGAGTGCGGGAATTAACATAGAGTATGTGTAAGGATAGATGTGGTATTTCTCACGTATAGTGGTATTCTTGTAAATACTCTGTATGTGACATGTATTTGTGTATTTGCAAAGTTTAAATAATATTTTTAGTGTGTGGAGAGACAACAAACTCTCCATACGAATTCAATCCCCATACACGTCATTGTCGTCATCTTCTTCACACGACTTACCTACCTTAAAACCCTAGATCCACACATTATTAAGACTGATTTGTTTTTTTTTTTTCCCGATAGATAAGGAAATTTTTTATTGAGCCAACGGCTGAAAGAGATGCATGAGAGGTACATACCCTACAGGGCACCCCTGTTCAAAAACAAAAGATCCCCATTCAAACACCCAGTCATGACTTTGCAATTCCTACTTATATAAATGCAGTTTTGGTGCTCTCAGTGTTTGCAATCATCATCTTATCATGCCTTTGCATTATATTCTTTTGGAGTCTTAAGACTTAAAATTGGAACCCCTACTTGAAAATTCTCTTATGGAAGATTTTTTTTACCACATATGGAATTCATTTACTTCTAACTTGGAAAGCATCAATTTTGAAACATTTGGATTCAGCATTTGGCATGTGGTATGGTGGCAGAAAAGTTTATTATCTAAATTTCTGGTTAATTGAGCCCCTCTTTCTTTCTCTCTCCCCCCCCCCCCCCTCCCCCCCAGTAAACTTTATGCTTGTTTGTTTGGCTTTGTAGAAGAAAACTTGCTTGGAGAATGCACCTCCAGGACAAATGCAGATGAGCTCATCTGAATGTATCGCTGTGGCTGGGGGCTCTGAAGGACAAATGCTTTTTGGTAATCTTTCTGTTAGATGGAGCTATGTTTGCAAATGAGCAGGATTTATTCACTTGTGTTGCTAATGCTTCTCTATGTTTAGGATGTTTTGAATATATTTTGAGGGTTATTCCCAAAATTAACTATTATTTTTAGTTTTAGCTGCTGCTAGGTTATGAGAAGTTGATTTATTGTAGTGTCAATAATTAAAATCTCCATACTGGACCCTGACTTATTCCAACCCTGCACCAGCTGACTCTGTGAGTTTGATATGACTTTTACGCTTGATTGGATTCTTTGTGAGAGATAAAACAATGATACCACTGAAAAGTCTGAAGGGGGGGGGGGGCATGTAAAATAATAAAAGGAGCTTTTAGGTTAATAAAGACAAAACGCATAAAGGTCATACCAGTATGGTTATATTAATTATCATTCAAGTACTGATTAGTGGATTAATTTTTTTAAAATAAAGTATACCCTATTTTTTTTTAATAAGAATGAAGTATGAGTTGTCAAGTGATACAATTGAACTGATTTTAGATTTCATGTGTGAGTGTCACTAACAAGTATTAAGCCAGGTTAACTGTATCTACACTATCAACCTGTAATCCATCCTTACCTCAGTTCAAAGCCAGGTGGAAGTATGAGTTGGCAAGAGAGAAAGAGAGAGTTATTAGCTGGCTCAAAGCCCTCACAGTCATCCCAATACCTATTGGAAATAGGGTGAGGGCAACAGGCTCAAGTGCACAAAATCGACATCCAGAGGCCCAAGAAATGGGCCCATGATCTGGCCCAGTTCCACAGTTAAGTGTGGTCTGTGTATGGACTGATTTAGAAAGAGCTGGGTACTGCCAGCCTCGGTGCAGGCCTTGTGGGAATGGAGCCAATCCAAAGTGGTTGGTCTTTCTCATTGGGGAATGGTGCTGTGGAATTGGCTGCCCTTTGCTGTTTGCTGGACGCTGTGGATGGAAAGGAATATGCGGATCTTTGAGGACATGACGGACCACTGTCTGGTAGATATGATTGTTTCTCTTTATTATACTTGGTATTGTATTTTGCCATCCTTTGCTGATTTACATTTTCATGACTGCATTTTTGAGTGGGATTCTCGTGTTTTGTTAGGGTGGCGCCATGGGGGGGGGGCTTGTATTAGAG
>JAOXJP010140962.1:0-13352 GCA_025762735.1 Platanus orientalis | reverse complement strand
GCTTTATATAAAAAATAAGTTTGTTTTTCCTTCTGGTAAAACATCCATATCAGTCATTTTAAGAAATTTGGATGTTTTACCAGAAGGAAAAACAAACTTATTTTTTATATAAAGCATCGACTCCCATGTTTCCTGTTGGAAAGCTTCGAATGCTGTTGCCATAGAAATCTCCTGGGTACCGCCCAGTAGATTTTCATTTTCTGTAGGGTACTGCCTAGTAGTTTTTGGTCGTTGAACTAGGGGAGACCATCTAATGCAGCTGAGAACAGTATAGGATTGGTTCTAGCACAGCGGCACAAGTAGATTTCAAACTCCGTTGAAATCCGAAATAACAAAACTGAAACTTACCTTGAATCTGTAAGGAAGTGGATTTTCTTTTTCATAATAAAATATCAATAATAATTCAATGTCTCACACGTTAAGAGGAATTTAAGTAACGGGATATTTCTCCAACTCTTGTCTAAAACTTGAAATAACTTAAATAACCCTACCTAATAAAAATACTACTATAATATAATAAAGGACATACTTGAAAGAAAAAAAAGGAGTTAATATTAAATAGGAAACCACAAAACGTCATCCTCAGCTTTTCATCTTCTTGAATGGTTTCTCTCTCCTTCAAGAATCCTCCTCCAACACATCCTACATCAATCCTCTCAACTTGGAAAGAATTCAACCTCGAGTTGTGTTCTAGATAGTTTGATTTTTCTAGTGCATGATATTTAAACAAATCAACCACATTGAATGTTGGAGAGATGACCATGTCTTTAGGAAGATCAACTACACAGGCATTGTTATTAATCTTATTGAGTATTTGATAAGGACCATAGTTTTATTTTTTAATTTATTGTATGTTTTTGCTGGAAAACATTCTTTCCTGAGATGCACCATTGCCATATCTCCCTCTTGGAAAACTTTCAATCTCTTGTGCTCATCAGCATCTTCTTTTGTTCATTATACTTGACATTAGAATCCTCAAGTTGTTTCTTGACATCTTCAGACACAGCTTATATTCTGTCAGCCATATTTCATGTTGTTATGCTCAACCTGGAAGCTTTGGCTAGCCCTCATTTCTTATAGCAGCAAGTATTTCTACCATCCTTGTAGAAAATAAATATATTATCTTTTCCTCTATAGGTTGAATCATCATCATGTTGCCAAGGCCTACCAAGCAACATAGGCATTCCTTTATATCCAGCACATCACTTAACACTTCATCTTTATAATACTAATAGAAAATGGAACTCGACATTGTACAATTACCTCAATTTTGTTAACCTTCTTGATATAGCCAATGGTGTATGGTGTAGGATGCTTCTCTGTTTTCAGCTGTAATTTTTCAACCATGGTTTTGGACACTATTCTCGCTACTACCACCATCTTTTGATTAAATCATAGACCCAATTACTAACCATACACTTGGTTCAGAAAATATCATGACGTTGTGAATTTGGCTCTTCATTGGGAGTGTACATCAGTCTCTTTACAATAGGGCCACTCCCTCATCTTCATAAATCCATTCAATTTTTTATTTTTATTTTTTATGGTCATTCCCAAAATCCTCATTATCATCTCCATGTCGTTCTGGTTTATCATCATTTGGCTCTTTATTTTGCACTGCCAAATTAGACACTTGGCGTTGAGGGAATTAGTTGTATCTATGCCCAGATTGACCACACCTATAACACTTGATCGCCATTGGTGGAGCATATGGATTTTTAGAAGAATTTCGACTACCAATAGAATTATTTGATTTTGATATCCCACTAACCTGCTCTCCACTCACATTTGTAAATTAACAAAACCTTTCTCTATAAGAATTTCAACCACAATTTGTTGATACCTTTTACAACATTTCAGTTACAATGGTTTTGTCACCCATTTGTGAATCCCTATCGGAAGATCGATTCAATTGTAATTCAGCCATAGTTTCAGGCTTAACAGCTTCATTAAGAATCCAAATTGGTTGCATAGCAATTCAATCTTGAATTGCTTCTACTAGTAAATCTTGTCACTTGCTACATTTCAGTTTCCACCAAATCATTACATGCAAACAAACGATAAAATTCTTCGGTATAATCCTTCATTGTCTGAAATCCTTGTCGACAATTTTGGTTCTTAATCATAATCAGGTGGTAGGAATCTTGCCTTCAACAATTGCTTCATATTTTTCTATGTGCATATTGGTGTTCTTGATTGCCGAGTACGCATGAGTTGAAGTTGATCCCACCATGTAGAAGCTCCTCCCTTTAATTTATAGGCCACTAATTTTACCTTCTTTCTTTTGGAATTTCCATATATTCAAAGAATCTTTCAACTTCAGAAATCCAATCAAGAAAATCTTCAATGTGTAAACTGTTGAAGGAAGATAAATCAACCTTGACCGTGTAATCTCAGTTTAATTGGCTGCCACCATATTCCAAAAGAATGTCATCCACTTCTTCATCACTGGAATCATCTTCTCTTATGGTTGTAGCTTGCTGATTAATTACGGGTTGTGTCTTGCAGGCTTGCTGTATACAAGGTTCCACTTTTTGTGCAGCTCGTTAATGACTGCCAATCTGATTGTGCATAAGAGTCTCCGTTAAACGAGTAATAGCAGCAATAGCAGCTTGCATCGCTTGCTGATTTTCCCGTTGGAAGGCCTCAAACGTCACCATCATCACCATAAAATTCTCTGGGGTGCCACTTGAGAGCTTGTTTTTGTTTGAAGAAATTGCTTCACTCCAAATCAGGTTCAAACACCATTGAACCCAAGCTCTAATACCACTTGGCGTAACTACCATGAGATTTGAAACAAATATTCTGTGATGAAATAGTGTAGGTGATTCTCTGTGAGCATGCTATAAACTAAGACGTGGTGTGTTTGGGGTTAAAAAACATAAAAAAAAGTGTTCGGTTAAAAAAAACAAGTGTCCAAAAAGAGGCACCAAATTCAAAAAAAGAAAAATCATTTTTCAATCTATGGTAACTATCATACTATGTCAGGGTCTACTTTTGAATGAACAGTTTAGGGAAATCTACTGGTTAAGGATATTGTGCATTTCAACATCCTCATCCCCCTGCAAAAACTTAAGTCCATTAGGGATTGTTTGACACATTGTGAGATCACCCTTTTCTTTTCCAAGGTGAACAAGTAGAGTCAAGGGGACTTAGAACTAAGATGTTCCTTTCCCTGCCAAAGGCCTTCTCAGAAACCAATCTAGTTGCTTCTACCTGCCTCATATGTGATGTATTGAAGGGTTGCAGAGACACCAGATGATGGTCAAGACTCAGTTTGTATTTGTGTCTAGAAAAAATCGTGGGCAATATAGATCACTGATCAAGGAGACAAGGGGATGGATAATGGAGATGGTGGAAGGAAATATAAAGGGCTGAAGGATGACAATGTGGTGTCTTGATGGGTGTTGGAGAAGTTTCTTATCCAAACACAAAATAAGGTTCAAACTTGAACCTAGGCTAAACTTGGCCCACAACATAAAACTATCAAAATGCCCCTATGATCAAGTAAACAAAGCAATAACCTATCTAGCAACCAATCCATCAATCTCCCAAAGTTTAAACTTCTCTTTGATATGAAACGGACAATGGATATCAAAAGTAGATTGATGTGGGGCCCAAGCAATCCCTTAGACTTTTTTGGGTTGGTGTTTCCATTGACGTTGACACTTGTTTTACCTCAACTTTCACCAATACCTCTTTATTCCATCTCTTCAAATTTTCATAACTATAGTTTCTTACAAAAAAACATAAAATGTCTTCCCTCAAAATTGAGATTACCACTATTCTATTAGCAATTGCTCAAGCATGACAATTGAGGAGAGAGAACGGAGTTACTTAGTATTTTGGCTGAAAATGTTGGTCTTTTCATGATTTAAAGACTACTAGGAAGCTTGTGAATTTGGAGTGTGGGTAAACTATGATGGGAGGGGTGGGGAGAAATGTGGGGGAGTGGTTGGAAGGGATGGTGGAGAAAAAATTGATTCTAAATAAGCTAAAGGTCTTATTGCTGAATGTGAGAGGCTTAAGGCAGATGAAAGGATGGTGGTGGTGAAGTTGGTAATTAAAAAGTGGAATTTGTCAATAGTACACTTTAGGAAAAAAAAGTCAGAAGTAATTGATTGGTTAATAGTAAGACACGTTTGGCATTATAGATTTATCAAATGTGATTTTAAGTTTCTTGCAGTGGGCAGAGCTAAGGGAATGTTGATCATATGGGACAGTATGAGGGTAACTAAGAAGGATGTAGGGGCCCAGTGTGTCTCGGTTGAGATTGTGGGGTACCATTTCCAATGGGTTATGATGGGGGTGTATGGGCTAAAGGACCCAAACCTAAGATTGGAAGTTTGCCAAAGCTGAAATTAATGATTTTGTCTGGGATGTTCTTTGGTTTATTGATGGTGGCGGTGGGGGGAGGGACTTTAATGCAGTGGGATTTATCTACAAGAAGAAAGGGGAATGCTAGATAACAAGAAGCATTTGGGATTTTCCAATTTCATTGGTTGCAATCAGTTCACCAATCTTTCATTATTAGGTGCTTTGTATTCTTTGACAAACAATTAGGTGAGTTAACTTTGAGGAAGACTAATGTTTCTTGATTTTTGGTTCATGGAAGGAGCAATTATTGAATGTGTCACTGCTCAAAAGAGGCATTATTGAGGCCAATGTCCAACCGATGCCTTATTTTACTTGATTGCAGTAGCTTGAACAAGTAGCTATTACCTTTTAGATTCGAGAACATGCAGTTTGAGGTTGCATGTTTGGGCAATTGCTCGCAGAATAGTAGTAATCTCAATTTTGAGGGAAGACATTTTATGTTTTTTTAACGGCAAATATGACCCTAAACAGAGCAAAATGGCGGAATAGGATTCATGTAACCGACCCCAAATAGTTGGGATAAGGCTGTTTGTTGTTTACATTTTATGTTTTTTTGTAAGAAACTATAGTTATGGAAATTTGAAGAGATGGAATAAGGAGGTATTGGTGAAACTTGAAGTGAAGAATATATGATGCAACAACCATAATAGCTTGGCTTTACAAGCGTTAACCTCAATAGAAACACCAACCCAAAAATGAGTCCAAGGGATTGCTAGGCCCCATATCATGTCAAAGAGAAGTTTAAACTATAGGGGATTGATGGATTGGTTGCTAGATAGATTATTGCTTCGTTTATTTGATCATAAGGGCATTTTGGTAGTTTTATGTTGTGGTTTAGGTTTGGCCTAGGTTCAAGTCTGGACCTTATTTTGTGTTTGGGTTAATGTTTGGTTGCTTGTGTTTTAATTTATTTGTCCCCAGTTTGTCTGGTTCTAGGATGTTTGGAAACAAGTGGTTTGAATTTTTAAACATCTACTTTGTTTCTAATTATGACTCCTAATAAGAATTTGTGACAACTAAAGGGGATGTCCAGCCTTATATAGGGCTTGTATTAGTTTTTAATCACTTTTGGAATTGAAATAAGAGTATTGGTGTCGTGTCCCCAGCGTGTGTAACCTTATGTATGACTTAATCAGTGCTTCTTCTCCTCTTTCTTCTTCTTCATCTTGAGTTATTGTTCACAAATTGCCATCATAGCATGCTACAATGCTAACTCATTATCTGCAGCACTCAAACCTAATTTCTTTTTCTTTTTTTTTTTTCTTCTATCAAACTCTAGTTTTTCTTGTTATCCTCTAAACCTTTTTTTATAACCCATTTAACATTTGGATAAAATTCTTTTAAGAACCATAACTACTGCTCTTCAAATCCATTGAATTTCTATTGTTTAACCAAAACCAGCAACATACCACTATTATAAGTTATAACTCATTAGCCAGCTCGAGTTTCTTCTCTTTTCTATGTCATATTATCCTATCACTTTTGTCCTTACCTTTAATTCAATTTACCGACCAGTCCTAAACTAATTTCATTTTCTATAATTTTGTACCTTACTGAATTTAATACATTACTTGTAACATAGGCCCTTGTAAACCCTTCTTCCTATAAACCCTACCTTTCATTGGTTAATTGATAGTGCAAAACTTGGGTTCTACATTAATTTTGGTATCAAAGCTCAAGTATATTTTGTTTGTTTCCTTAACTACATCACCATGATTACTAATGTTGAGTTAGCCTCTAAAGTAGAGTCCCTTTCTAAGATTTTGAAACCACTAGCAAGGAAATGATCCAATTGACCAAATGATTGAACTCTATAGAAGGCAGTTTGACTACCATGCAAGCCTGCATAGGCAAGCTACTTGCTATAGTTATAGTGAACAACTGACCAAGCATAGACACTCCAAAATCCTTGGCGTGTCAAACACGGTCACACTAAGGATACCTCTGCATGTGTGTCTGCAACATGTCGGAGAATAATTTTTTTTTGTTGAACAAGTTGGGGACATGTCCAGGACACGACATTCTAGGGAGTTTGGTTAAATGGCTAGAAGAATGGAGGTTAATTGAAGAAAAATATGAAAAAAAATGTATTATAATAAATACTAATAAGGAAAGAATTAAGAAGGGAAAGGGGGGGTCGAGTTGCAAAACTAACAGCTCCAACTTTGTGAAAGGATCATAATTGGATGATCTTGAAGACTTCTCTTTTTTCGTAGTTTTCTTTTTCATTTTCGTTGAATTTATTTGAACTCTTAGTATTTTGTACTCTAAAGACTAAATATCATTGTATGGGCATGAATGTGCTTCTTTACTATGTATTATTACTTTTAAATTAGTTTTAGATATGTTTTCAAATATTTTGATGCTTGTTATTTATTTTGTAATCATAAAATTGACATAAAATATAGTTAAAAATATTAATTAATTAATTGTTGTATCCTTGCCGTATCGTATCATCCTAGTTTTTCAAGACTTTCCATGTCGCCTTGTCCATATTGTATCGTACCCGTGTCCCCTGTCGATGTCCATGCTTCCTTGGGAGGAGCAATAATGGTAAGGAATCTACCATTGGCGTTGGATCGTCCAAATTAGGCATGTCATTTTTGGTTCTAGTCCTTGTACCATAGTTGTAGGGAAGCTTGACCTAGGGTGCAAAGCTTACTTTCTAGGAAGTTTGTTGGGAAACTAATTCGATCTGGCTTCCCCAGCCTCCCCATGGGAAGCATTTTGGGAAACATGGGAAGCGGTTGAGGGAAGTGTTTCAAGAAGTGAGAATCTAATAGGGAAGTGACTGGGGAAGTGTTACTTGCATATTTATGTTGTGATTTTTTGTTACTTGCATAGTATTAGAACTATTTTTTTAGGTTTGTTTATTACATTGTCGACTTCATTCATTTTATTATAATGTAATTATACTAATTCATTGTAACTTATTGTTATTGACTTCCTATTAGGAATCACTCATGTAATTGTACCTATTGATTGTAGATTTATTTATTCTATTAGTATCAAGTATTAACATATTATTTTTATTTCATGTCCTAGTCTTTATTATAAGTATATAATCGGTAGCAAATTGTATTTTAATCACTTCTTGTTTACTTCCACAATCGCTTCTTGTTCACTTCCTTAATCGCTTCTTAACCTATTCTCACTTCTCAATTCCCTATGAGTAAGTCTTGCTTCCCACTTCTCGCTTTCGCATCGCTTCTTGCTCTAGTAACTATGATTTGTACCTACTGATTATTTCATTTGCCAAAGTCTGCATCAACATGAAGTGAAGCCAAATAAGCAAGTTTTGACACCTAAATATGGCCTCAAGAAAAGGGACAGACTTGAGACTATCTTCAATTTTAGATTGGGTTGAGGCCCATTAATTGACCCATGAATTTGATATAGCTTTCTTTGTGTCAGGCATCAGTTTTTGCTATAACTCATCAGTCGATATTTATACTTATATAGTTCTCTTCTCTTAACTTTCTTTTAATAATGTCCTCTTGGTTTTTATTTAAATTAATAAATTTATACCTATGTATTAAACAATTTAGTGGTATACAATTGATGTTTTTTTATAATTGGTGTTGATACACCCTTCCATACTTCTACTTAAAGACTCTTGCTGATCCAAACTTGAGGAACTCATTTGCCTCTAAAGATGAGTATTTGTATTCACTGCTCCATACAGATACTTAGGATCTTATCAAACTGAGCTTGAGTTATCGTCATGATAAATATAAAGATGAGGATTTAAGTGCATCATTTACTTCCCTTGCCATGTTTCTTTGAACCAAAATAATTAAACATCTCAAGAGAAAATCATGGTTGGGGGGTGTCATAAGCTTTCTTGAAGTGAGATTGTAGTGCAACTCTTTATTGTTTTACCATCTAAGTCAAAAATAGGATAGGAGAATGTTAGATGGTATGATCTTACGTTTGATAAAAGCCAGATGGCCTCATGAGTGGTTTTACAACTATTTGGAGTCAAGTTATCTAAGATTTTGACATAATATGGTTCTGATAACTTAATATTTCATTTGGGTTGGGACCTTTAATCTGGAAGCTAGACCAATTCTTAATCCATTGACTTGTTGAAAGTGCAGGTATGCAGAGCCAGCTTGTGTGTAATGGGTGTAGAAACCTTCTTCTTTATCCCAGAGGTGCTACAAATGTCCGTTGTGCAATATGCAGTACAATTACCTCACCCCCACCTCCTGGTATTTTGTTTGCCCTTCATTTCTTTTATTAAGAAAGTGTCTACTTGTGTGCCTTTACGCATGTGGAATCCAAATTTGACATGCTTATTACCCAAAAGATTTCTTATAAAGAATATATACATGGTTTAAACTAAGAAATATTATATAGTATCTCTCTAATATGACCAAAATTTGGAAATTTTAAATACGTTGTCATGTCCATACTTCTTGAGATTTGGGGTTTAAGTAATTCCAACATACCAACTCTTGACCATTGTCTGTACTTGCTTGTCAGCTTTTCAATGTTCAACATTGCTTGGTGGATCCTTGCCATTCACATGTCAAAAATTATCATAATTCTTCACTCATTCCTTACGTTACACCTTAAGCTAATTCTTGAAGATGATCTTCCTTGTTATTTTAAACACCTTTTTAACTGAGTTTTTCTTATTTTGGCTTAGTTGGTTCCTAACTCAATAAAGGGTAGATGTGATCAAGCTATCATTTGAATATCAAAGAATTGATCAACTCAAGCATTTTGATTGAGTCTTCGTATTTTTCTTTTTTAATTTATTTTCATGGTTTATGTAGAAGTGTAGGTGATGTAGGATCAACTAGATTCATCGAAAGAAAATTAGGGCTTTAAGCCTCAAATCAAACAATAATCAAAGGGTTTAATAGGAAAAATAAAAGAGGCATTTTGGTAACTAAATTAATAGAAATAGGTTCAGATTTAAGGAAAAAGGTTGGTCTTATGTTCAGATTAACAGGTATGCAAAAAGTATAGATTGATTAGGGTTAAAGGATCTATGATGGTTTAGGGTTTAGGATAGGGTTTGTGGAAGATTGCTCGGTGTACTTTGATGAGGAAATTGATGGGAAACAATTTCAAATAATAACAGAATATTGCAGAAAATTAAATATTGAATTTTCAGACCAGGGGCAGAATTGTAATTTGGTAGATTTTGGTAAAAATACAAATATCCCTGCAACGTGTCAGAAAATCACTAAAGTGTAAAAGACCCTAAACCAGATTTCAAAATTCTCTAATTAAACTCAATATTCAATGGAATTTTAGAGGTTGTTTGTGGGCTTTTGTAGGGGAACTAATAGAGAACCAAACACAAATAGAAGAAGAAATGGGAGTTTTAGGGTGGCCAATTTTTACTGTATGTACTATGTGCTGCCCAGAATTTATGACAAGAAAGGTTAATAGAAGACACAGAATTCTAATATAAAACCAGCAATAACAGCCAGGATTTTCTGGAATAAATTAAAGGATGGGAAGAATGAAATTACCTTGTTGAAGTCAGAACCAATAGCCTCCAAAAAAAGGCCTGTAATTTGTATGTAACTAGTCCAAAACCAAAAATCGTGGATTACTTATCTTCAAATCAGTAGATGATGTTTCAAGGTATATCAGTTCCAATGTATAGATAAAGAGAAGAGATAAGAGGAGGATGGTGGTTGTCGTGGGTTAGATAAAGAAGGAAGAGAGGAGAAAATAGAAGAATATTAGAGTGGCTGTCATGGGTTTGATGAGGACGAAGAAGGTGAGGGATGGAGGTGATGACGTGTGATAATGGAAAGATGAGAGAGAGAAAGAAAGGAGGGATTGGTCCATGACCAACACTTGGGACACCAAGTCTCACACAAAAGCTATGTATTAATTTTCTTTAATGTCTTGGTACATATGGACCCTTGGTTATATAGACCCTAAATTATTAAGAATTAGAAGTTTCAAATATGGAAACTTTTAATTCCTAGAAACTTTTAATTCCTAGAAACACCTAACCAAGGATAATTGCTAAAAAATAACCAAAACAATGAAAAAGAAAGGGCATGTCGATAGCCTATGTGACCCTTACTAGACTTCACTAAAAGACAAAGAAATACTAAAGCATACTCCCTAAACTAGGGCTTGGATTATGTGCAAACGAATCTTGTGAGAACTGTGCAAATGGCACCAGAGGGGCTGATGCATCAGTACCGAAAAGTGATTTACACTTTTTGGGGGGTACTTATCACTTTTCAACGCTGATGCGTCCGCACCCTACTGCCGTTTTCACAGTTCTCACAAGATTCGTTCTCACCTAATTTTTTCCCCTAAACTACCCTTGGCCTTTGGCCTTATTACATAAGATTACCCCAAACTAAAAAAAAATTAAACCTGGCACAAAAAGGCTCTATTATTATTATTATTTTTTATGGATAACGGAAAAAACTTTATTACGAAAAAGGAGAAAAGAGAGAAAAAATAATACAGACACAAGCAGCTGAGGAAGCTGCAAAGGGAAAACAGACCAAGGACGACAAGCATGCTACATCATATATCCAGCATATAGTCCCCTATAAACATCTCCGCCCACCCCACACTCCACTTCGCTAGGCTATCAACCAAAGAATTCTGCACTCATGGCACATGATTCAACACAGTCGTAAGCTCCACAGTTAAGGCCCTAATTTCATAAATGAAGTGACGCCATCTCAATAAGCCCATCTTATCCCCCTTACCCCAGCTTATCACGTTTTGGAATCCCCTTCCACAATGCAATCTGGGATCATCAGCTTCTTAAGTATTGGCAAGCTCTGAAGCAAACTACTTAGTTTTGTGTTTATTGCATTACCCCTTCCAATCGGGCTCCCTTTTGCCATTACAACAGTCCCACAATGGTCCCTCAACACACACCCTAGATTTCCCAAGGATGCCCCATCAAAGTTGACTTTAAGTTACCAACACAAGGGGGGACCCACTCCAAAGCAAGAGGTTGAGCCTTAGAAGCAGACAATGCTATGCATTTTTTCCCAATCCCTAGTAATGTCATTCATGGAAGCATCACTAAATTATTTATGGACCAACACCTAAGAGCCAACTTACAAAGCATGGCGTCTACAACCGCCCAAACATTCCTCTTCCTATCCTCAAATATTCTGTTTTTTTCCTTCCATACTCCCCAAACAATGTCTTGCAATAAAGCGCAAAGGAACACTCTTCCACGCACTCCTTTAATACCACCCTGATGCAAGACGACTAATCACTTGCTCTAAAAGCTCAAATTGATAGGGGGAGGCGAATCGATCCCTTTATCATATGGCCCAGGTTAAGCTAAGCTCTCAGTCGAACCTTCCTTCATGGGTCCCAGCTCTTAGTCGAACCTTCCTTCATGGGCCCCAGCTCTCATGGATCCCGCCTCACACAAGTCGCTTGTCTCACATTGATCACCCCACCCCGAGTGTGCTCCCGTCTCCCACAAGCTGTCCCACTTGAGTCCAATGTAAAAATGACCCTGCATTAATCACCCTCAGTGAGGAGTTTCGAACACAAGACCTCTTGTTTTGATGCCACTTTGATGCAAGGTGACTAACCATTTTCTTTAAAAGTTCTAACTGATAGAGGGAGGCGAATCAATCCCTTTATTATATAACTCAGGCTAAGTCAGGCCCTTTGTCGAACCCTCCTTTGTGGGCCCGACCTCTCATGAGTCGTACCTCACACGAATTTCCCATCTCTCATGGGTCGCCCCACTCAGAGTGTGTCTCTGTCTCCCACAAGCTGTCCTACTTGAGTGCGGTGTGAAATTGCCCCTGCATTACACCCCCCCCACTAATGAGCCAAATCAGACAATCTTTGGTATCACAAACTGCAGAGAGAGGGCTTGCTGAAAGTATATCTAGATTCTATTTGTGAATTCATAATGGATAAAACTGTGGTTTCCTATTTCACCATTCTTACCACATAAGTGGCACACCGAGAGGGATAGGGACATGTGGGGACATCATTTTTAGAGGACATCCATGGTGTTTTGCCAATCTTGTACCCTCCATTTGCAACATCTCTAAGGCTTCTTGATTTTGGGATTGGGCTTCCACATAAGCTATGGATGCTTCATCATACGGCTTGTGTTTGATGATGACTATAGGTTGCTGTAGTGGTGAAATAATAGAAAAAACACATATAGAAGCATTGAAAGAAAATAAAGAAATTTAAAGAAAAATATTTTTATTGATTGATTCAACTTGCTTGCAATACCTCCTCTAGTATTAGGTTTAAATAGACCATTACAGAGATAAGGATGGAAATCAAATCAAAACAAACCTAATTTTATAAAATCTAATCTAATAGAATCTAATTGATAACAATTCAAATAAAATCATAATCTAATATTTTATTTCCTAATATTCCCCTTCAAACATATGAGGATTTTGATAAAAAAAACTTCATTTATTTGAAAACCATAGTTAATGCCACTTGATTTGATGCTCCCTTGTGTTGATGCCCCACTTGATCTGATATAACATGCTGATGTCACTTGATTTGAAGATACTTGTGCTAATGCCATTCCAGCTGATGATTTCTGAACCAATGTGTTTGCATGGATGAAAGCCTAAGCGTGATGTGTTGAGTCTCCGTAGGTTGTAGCTATGAGCCAAGTATTTTTGGGCCACTTGGGCTAGAAAAGAACCTCAATGGGTCGTAAATGAACCTCAATGGGGCCACGCCATAATGGGCTAACAATATTGAATCACTAATGCGTTTGAACAAAAAAAAAAAAAGACCTCTATGGGTCAAGAGAAGGGCCTCTATGGACCAAATGTTTGGGCTTTATTTCCTCATGCATCTCATGGGAAATAGCCGTAATGTTTTGGGTCTGGGCTGGATACCTCATGCACAAGGGGTTTGTTTTTCATCATGCATTGCAAGGGATCAAGCAACCCTCTCTTTTTTTTTTTTTTTTTTTTTTTTGGGGGGGGGGGGGCCCCAAAAAAAGTAAAAAGTTGGAA
>JAOXJP010140951.1:0-13352 GCA_025762735.1 Platanus orientalis | reverse complement strand
GCTGTAGCACCACCACCTCCAATATAGTTGGAGGTTCCATCCACACCATCCACACAAGCTCCATCATCCACCTTTGCATCTGGTCCACTAGCTCACCAGGGTGAGCCCCCAGTACCTACTTTTGTACGAAGGACCTTGGTCAGTCTCGAGGAGCTATTAGGGTGCATCATTAGTCATTTGAAGAAGATGGAAGATAAGCTTAATAGCATTGAGCTTCGTGTAGATAATCTCAAGTGTGTCATGGCTCACCAGCTCCCTCACCATCCCACTGTCCCACTATATCTACAGACACAGAGTGATGAGAATGAGGATGGAGATGAGTGATTATGAGGATGAGTGATCTATTTTGTACATCCACCACATTTTGTAATCCTCAATATATATGGGATTTTAGTATTTAAATGGAAAACAACTTTTTGCTTCTACTATATATCTTTCGATTGTCCTTGTTTAAATTGTCTCCATTTGCCAATTTCATGACAAAAAGGAGAAAACTCACAGATAACATGGATATCAGGAGATTGATATTGAGCGTGCATTGCAATATGTGCATTAAAATAGGGGGAGTAATGCATTTAGGAGAAACTAATTCGAAACTTTAATCATTAAACTTATTTTTCTAAATGCAATGAAAACTAATGCAATGAACTAATATATACATTATTCTTGTTGCATTTCATACTTGCTTATTTGCTTGAATGTGTGCTTATTTCATTTCCATTTGACTTTATTGGCTTAAGGAAGGTATTGTCTGTCAAATGTGATTATAGGTTGTAAGGCTAAACATCTAAGCAAAGAACTTGAACTAAAAGCCCAAGCACACATCAAGGGGGGTTCAAGAGTTCAAGACACATCACTTAGTCTTATTTGTGTAAATGTATAAGTCCTGCATTTTCATGGAGTATGTAAATTCATTGCATATATTTATTGTACTCCAACCATGTATTTTATTATGATTTGTCATGGAATTGCCAAAGGGGGAGATTGTTAATGTAAATTGTCAATTCTATAAATTGTAAAATACATGGAGTGGTAGATTAGGCATGACATGGGCACATTGCATACTGTTGATGCAAGGGCATCATTTGTCAAATCCATGGGCAAAGGTGTGGAAGAAGCTCCAATAGTTAAGCCTTAAAGACCAAGACACAAGCTGGACTCCAACTTCTAAGAAGGTAAAGGCATGCATGTAGCTTCATAGGGATCATGTAGTATGACCTTAGGCATGTCCACATACATGGTTGAATACCCCAAAATGATCCCAAGTGGATATAGACCTCCCCAAGATGTACACAATAGTGAAATTATAGAATTCACTGTGTGTGATTGATCACAAACCCCATGATCCATCACAATGTAGAATTCAATATTTGTGATCGATCACAAAGCCCATGATTGATCACAATCAGAGATTTTGACCTCCTGAGGACTAGGCCCCTTCTCTATGATTGATCATAACATGGGTCCTAATAGCCTCGTGATTGATCACAAAGTCTATGATTGATCACGGCGTGGTTATGACTTAAAGTGGGGCCCACACCAATCGACATCCCCAAGCATATTTTGGGGGTGATCAATCACGGATCTAGTTTTTTTGTTGTCTGCCAAAACTCTGTTTTGAATTAATGGCCAATTTTTCTTGCCTGTTTGAAAAGATTTCAATCCAAGGATTGTGAGCCTTTTCCATCCTCTATAAAAGGAAATGTTTCCCATTAAGGCAAGGGACACAAGAATAAATATTTAAGCATTTAAGAAAGTGTTATTTTCTTTACTAAAAAGAGCCTCAAAGGGTGAGAAACCCTATTCCTCTATTGCTTGAGCTCCAAGCTTGAAAGTTCCCTAAGAAAATTTCTCTTGGTTCCCTCTCAGCTCATATTAGCTAACATCTATTTGAGAGGTGTGGTTTGGGTTATCCTTTAAGGAAACCTTCTTTGTGGTTGGCCTAGCTCAAGAAGCTTTAGTGCCATAGCTTGAAAAAGAAATGCGTGTATAACGTAAACTAACTCAACAAGGAGCAGTTCCACATGTGGTAAGAACAACAGCATCAACCAACTTAGTGATAATATTTGCTATTCATTTTGCATTTATTTGCATATCCATTCATCATCTATTGCTTTGCTTCCATCAAAGACATCGGAAGCTTTACTACCTCCGCCAGAGACTGGAAGTAGTGCACACTCACTAGAGACACCGAGCGTTGTTGTGTAGCTTGCTTGTGAGTAAGTAGTTAGGTTTTGTATGTTGACCTAGGTTATATGTTATAATCTAAATGAAATATACCTAAGCTCATAGTGAGCTTTAGAAGAGTGGATGTAGGCCTTAGTGCCGAACCACTATAAATCTTGTGTTGTGGATTGTGTGTGTGATTGCTTATCTCTCTTACTTGAGCTCATATTTCTTATTGTTTACTATGTGTTTGTTTAAGTATTTAAGTAAGCACCTTGAAGCATACACTCACTTAAAGAAGATTAAAATCAATTCCAACATTGGCAAGAAATGGTAGAATAAATTTGATATCCTATTCACCCCCTCTAGGATAACTTTAGAAACATTTTAGAGTTGTCTTAGTCACACCGAAGAGAAATAAGCTTGAGTATTCTATTAGATTTGGGTTCAAGGTAACCAACAATGAGGTGGAGTACGAAGCAATGCTCACAGGACTATACATTGACTGCGCACTCGGGCCTAAGAGGGTCAAGGTCAACAGAGACTCCCAGCTTGTGGTAGGACAAGTATAAGGGTAGTACGAGGCAAAGGGCAGGTGGATGAAACAGTACCTTGACAAGGTAGTAAAAGAAAAGTCTCGATTCGGAGATTTCAACATGCAGAGGGTCCCACAATGACAGAATAAAGAAGCCGACAGGTTAGTCAAACTCGCATCATCAGTCGCAAAAAACCTTGACCCTAGGATCATTGTTGTGTATTTACCTAGGCCAAGCATCGAGGCAGAAGAAGAAAGGGAAGTCAACATGGCCACACCCGAGCACGAGTGGGCCAGCCAGATCATTAAGTATCTGAAGAATGAAGAGTTGTCTGAGGGTAAGGAGGAGGCAAGAAAAGTGAAAATACAGGCGAGTCGATATCTCTTTCTTAATGACACCCTCTATAAGAGAAGCTTTACCCTCCCCCTACTTAGATGCTTGTCTGAGGAGGAAACCAACTACGTACTCCTAAAAATATATGAGGGAATATATGAGAACCACTCAGGGGGCAGGTCGATGGCCCACAAAGCCATCAAGGCAGGATACTATTGGCCCTCTATGCAAAAGGATACAGGTCATCTTGCTTAAAAGTGTGACAAGTGTCAAAGATTTGCCAATGTCCCCAAGAAGCCCGCAGAAGAGTTAGTCCCAATAACCAAGCCCTAACCACTGCCTAGTGGGGAATCAATATAGTCGGGCCATTTCCCCACGGAAAAGGACAGATGAGGTTCTTGGCAGTGGCCATTGACTACTTCACCAAGTGGGTGGAGGTTGAACCCTTGGCGAAATTCACTGAGAAGAACATCTGTGACTTCACTTGGAAGTCGATCATCTATTTGTTTGAGATTCCCTGAGTCATCATCACCAACAACGGCAAGTAGTTCGATAATGCCTAGTATCAAGAATTCTATACAAAACTCGGAATCAAGAACTACTTCTCTTCCCCAACTCACCCCTAGGCTAACGACCAAGTGAAAGTTACCAACATGACGCTTCTGTGCATAATCAAGAAAAGGCTGGAAGACTCCAAAGGCCTTTGGCCAAAGCAACTGTCAAGCATCCTTTGGGTATACCGCACCACGGTAAGGACTCCCACAGGGGAGATGCCATTTTTATTGACGTTTGGAATCGATGCGGTGATACCCATCGAGATTAGGATGGCCATGCATAGAACAACAAACTTCAACTCAAGGAAGAACAAGGAAGGCCTCAGAAATAATCTTGACTTGTTGAAAGAAAAAAGGGACGAGGTCATACTTTGAATGGTGGCTTACAAGTAAATAATGGTCAAATATTACAATTCACGAGTTAAGGCAAGGAGGTTCGTAGTCGGAGATTTAGTGCTCAAAAAGGTGAGCCTGGCGACACAAGACCCAATAAAGGGAAAACTAAGACCAACTTGGGAAGGACCTTACCGGGTAACAGCCTGCAATAGGCCTGGGACCTACTACCTCGAAGCAATGCAGGGGGAGCCCCTATCTCGACTATGGAATGTAGAGCATTTGAGAAAATATTATCAATGAAATTGATGTTATGACTCTAACCAGTGAAATATTCTTACTCTACAAGGTCATGCAAAATTTCAGATCATCGCACCCGGGTTACAAAATTAACCCTCAAGTCACAAGATTGACCCCGGGCCACAAGACTGGCCCGTCCTTTCAGACCATCGCACTCTATGCTCAGGCTACAAGACTAGCCCTCGGGTTACAAGATTAACCATCAGGTCACAAGATTGACCCCATGCCATAAGACTGGCCCATCCTTCTAGGCCCTCGCGCCTCATGCTTGGGTTATAAGACTAGCCCTCGGGTTATAAAAATAACCCTCAAGTCACAAGATTGACCCCAAGTTACAAAATCGACCATCCTCTGACTAAAAAATTGCAAGGCAAAGAGAAGTCTTATAAATCAATAAAAGTAAAAAAAAGCCTGAAGCATACTAGAACGCTTACAACATAACTAGAGCCAACCCTCCTCTATCGAGTAAGTGCAGCTAAACCCTCTCGCACATAAATTAAGTCTGAGTATATATTTAAGAGTACCCAACAACATTATCAAAGAAAGGCCCCTGCATGGGGGAAGGGCTCAAGTCTGAAAGAATGCCACCGGGAACCTTTATTCTCCTAAAAACATGAGAGACCCATTGGATCTTCTCCCTCTATTCTGAAGAGGCATTTAAAGGGCAATACACTCGTTAGCTGAGGTTGTATTATCCCGGAGACACACCTACACTTAAAATATTTTAGTTGTCATTACTTACCTCTATTTGTTGTTGAAATGTTAACCCCGAGACATATCCATACTTAGGAAAAATTTACATTGTCCATTCCCACTCGGTTAAAAGTTAATTACCCCGAGACATATCCATACTTAGAAAAATTTTACATTGTTCATCCCCATTCGGTTAAAAGTTAATTACCCAGAGACACACTCATACTTAGAAAATTTTTGGTAATTATTCCTACGCTCTTAGGGTCCCCTATCCTGGCCTACCCAAATACGAATGGGGAAGGCGAGAAGAAATTACCAAGACAAATATTCACACTTAGAAAAATTTAAAGAGAAAAATTGGGAACATAATACAATATACATAGACGAGGGCAAAAGAAGATTTTATTCACATAATAAGAGCTTACAAAAGTTTAAAAGAAAGAAAGAAAAAACAAAAGGAGGAAAAGTACAACTACACCTGGGGATTGCCATCCCCGAAGCGACTTCTCCCTGGGCAGCTTCTTCCGGGGCATTAGCCCCCATTTTATTGACCACCCCTTCGGCCATTCCTTCTCCTTCCTTTCCCTCGCTAGCTCCTTCATGTCACTCCTTGGCTTTGTCTTTGGTTTCACCTCATCGGGTTTAACAGAAGAGAAATCGTAGTCGGGGAATGCCTCGATTGCTAGTTCCTAGAAGTTCTCAAATCCTTCTAGGAAGCACTAGCACTTGACAGTTTCAAAGGCGTCTGACGCCAAGTATTTGGCCGTGGCTACCTGGAGGGTCCCTTCAAGGATATTCTCCCTCTCTGCCTCGGCCTGCATGAGGGCCAATGCCACGGCCTCTGCCACCTTCTTGTTCACTACTGCCTTAAGGGTAGCAATGAACGAGTCCTCAACTACGATGTGGCAGTTCCTCTCTACCCCGAGTTCGTCTCTCGCCCAAGCAACCTCCCTCTTAGCCGCTCACAAGCGCGTCATCAAGTCCTCAAAATGATCCTCCTTCTTTGTGACCCGGGCGGTCATGCTAGCACTAGAGTCCTCGGCCTATGTGAGTTTACCCTCGAGGGTGTAGATCTCGGCCTTCATGCTTCCCGAGTGGCCTTGAGTTCGTTTTTGGTTTGTGCGAGACGATTGAGGACGTCAGCCCAAACCTGCTCGCTGAACTTATACCTCTGGATAAAGGCTGTCATCAGAGCCACGGTTTGGAAAGATAGAGTTAGGTCAGTATAAAAACAACAAAACAACGCACAAAGAGAAAAAAAGATTTTTACCTTAGCCGTGTAATGCATCAGGTCTCGATGCAAAGTAGGGGGAGAGAGGTTCTTCCTCACATACTTTAGATCCTCAGGGGGAATGCTCCCCAAGAGGTAGTCCCCCTCGGGACTCAGCCTTGACAGCCAAGAGGCAGGCCTTGCTGAGGATTCTCTGATTTTTGGGACTGAAGTAGGGAGCACTAGGGAACCATCCGTGTCAGAAAATGGTGCCACCCGGGAAGGAGTCACCACGATAGTTGACATAGGGGTGGGGGTCTCAGGGACAGGGGTAGGAGCGATAGTGGTGGGAGCAACATCATGAAGGTCCACCACTTGACTCTCAGTGGTAGGGGCTAGAGGGGACCCAGCCTTCAAATCTACAACCAAGATGTAGATAAAAGGAGCAGAATGAGGCTTTGGCTAGGCGGTCGAAGCTAGTACCACCTCGAGACCCTGGGGGCTCGGGCCTTAGAAGGCCCCCGGGGGATGATATGCCACTTCCTCTTCTTCGACGACCTGACTGCCATTGCCTGGCTAGCAACCTTGGCCTCTTAAGCATTTGCTTCTCTGGCCTCACCACTTAACTCAGTGGTAGGGGCTAGAGGGGACCCAGTCTTCAAATCTACAACCAGGATGTAGATAGAAGGAGCAGAATAAGGCTTTGGCTAAGCGGTCGAACCTGGTACCACCTCGAGAGTAACCCTGGGAGCTCGGGCCTTAGAAGGCCCCCAGGGGATGATATGCCACTTCCTCTTCTTCGAGGACCTGACTACCATTGCTTGGCTAGCAGCCTTGGCCTCCTAGGCATTTGCTTCTCTGGCCTCACAGGCTTGAACCAAAAACTTCTTATTTGTTTGCATTACTATGCAAAAATTAGAACTCGAGGTTAGAAGTTTTTTAAAAAAGGAGAAAAAGAGAGAAAGAAGAAAGGGGAAGGAGCAAGAGTATAAAGGAAGGGTGAGTTACCCAAGTTGTCCCCCGCTCAGGTGTAACTAGGTCCAGGAAAGCGTGGGATGGGTGGTTTATGATGTCTCGGATGCGAGCCTCCTCCTTGGGGGACAACTCCTTTACTTCATAAACTAACAAAAAAGGAAGGGGGGGAGGAAAACGCGTAAGACAATAAAAAAAACAATGAGACCTAAATAATAATAATAACAATAAAGATAAAATAAATAAATAAATCATGACTTACCTACTGGGCTGACGGCCGACGCCCAGCCCGATTGAACTTTATGACGGGGACCTCCCCAGGGGGGTACTCCTAACCTTCACCAGAGACAAAAATATCGGCTCCTCCACCCACTGTAGGAGCTCGGGAACGCGATTACTAGGGTGGTAGTCGGATCCTGGCTAACAAAGAAAAACCACCCCGGCTCCTACTCCTTTAGGCAGTAGCAGTGAAAGAATTCATTAAGGGTGAGGTGGTGCTCCCCCTTTAAAGTCAACTCCCATAGGATCATGCATCCGATGGCTATCTGCCAAGAATTGGGCATTAGCTACCCCGGTGTCAGTTTAAGGAAAAATATCAGTTCCCTAAAAAATAAGGGAATCAAAAACCTAAGACCTGCCATAAAGGCCTGCTCGTACACTATTATACTGTCGACAGGGGGTTCAAAGGCCCGGGTATCCCCGAGGGTAGAGAGGATAACCCCCTCGGGGATAAGGTAAGTGGAACAATACCAAGTAAGGGTTCATACCCCTAACTTGGAACCATAAAGGGTGGCGGTGAAATATTGCTTAGGACCAATCTTCCTCGCTGTCTCTTGGACGTTAGACAGAGCTGGCTTGGTGGCTTACTGGTGGGATTCTGTCAGACTTCTGACATGTTGTCGGTTTTGTCGACCATCCAGTCAACTGTATCCTAGGACACCATTAAATAAAGTTGAAAAAATGAAGATTTAAAAATAAAAATAGGAAGAAAAATGACACAAAGATCTCAAAGGAAGAGATAAAAATAAGAAAGATAACAGGAAAATAAAGATAGATAAGAAGCAACTAAACGAGGCTACAATATAGTGAAAAATTAAAACTACAAAGTAAAAAATAGAATACCTGTGAAAGAGAGAAACTTAGGAAAGGCACCGGAGACAGTGGATAACAGGAGCCATAAATGACGAAGAAAAGCATCCCAAAAAGTATGGTAGCGCAGTAGGAGCTAGAACAGACGAGGATTGATGACAAGATGCGGTAAAATCACCAAAAATTGCCCAAGATAAGAGTAGAAATTGTGAGAGATAGGAAGTAGAGATAAAGAAAAACCTAGCCATGTTTCAGGAGGGGTACTTATAGGTAACCCCGGTTATTCTTGACCCTACGCATGTCATGCATCCATGGGTTGGCAAAATCAACCTGAGAAACGAGAAATCCCAAAATCTCTAGGAGATTTAAGTATGATCGTTCAATGACATAAGGATGTGAAAAGACATAACACTTGACATGACTCATAACCAGTGCTAGTAGGCCCCTTGGTTACCGAAATCCATTAAATGTGAGATCATCATTAGCACTTGACCCCAGTCGATATCACCTCAGTAACTAAAATGACATGCTGTCTACGCCAAAATAAATAGTAACAACCACAAACAGTTTATATTCCTGAGCCACGTAACCCTAGACTCGAGAATAAGGGGGGAAACTGATGGGGGAGATTACTAAGGCCCCTATTAAATGACCTCGATGAACCAACAGAGTCCTGACTCTAGGGGAAATGACCTAAAGAATTCTCGAGAAGATCAACCCAGGGAACCTTCAGGAATCCCCCTACCCAAAAATGCCAAGGCCATTGGCAAAAAGCCAGGAATACCCCTCAATACCTGACTCCTCGAGTATTCTGGAAATAGTCTCGACTGTTGCTTAGATCACTTAACACCGAAAGGCTAGTCAAAACCTTAAGGCACCCTGTTCCCAAGAATCCCCGACATGCAAAAATATAACGACTCCAACGACTCTGCTTAAAGATAAGCACAACCCAGAAACTGTTATGAGGAGAGAATATTCTCTACAACTGGCTTAACATACTGATAAAATGGCAGGGAGAGCAGGGGGAGACGCGGCAAAGAACATGGGGGAAAGCGACAGGCAAGATCTCATTTGATATGCCACTACTCAAGCCTATAAGTATGGATAACAACTCACTCTTCAGGTAGGAGACAACATAAACCCTAATTAAGAAGACTCTTCTTTTACATTCCCCTCTTACCTGACTTGACCTTCGAAGAGCTATAGGCCGGCCCCCTATCAGCGCCTAGCTTCTTGACGTTCTCTTTCTTTGTGTGTGCAGTGTTCGCTCTACCAAGGACGTAGGCCAGCAGTGGGACCATCTGACGGGCGTAAAGGCATCCGTGATCTGATACGCCATCAAAGTTTAATTAACTATTTTTTATTATCATAGTTCTAATCAAATTAGAATTTATGGTAGTAGCTAGTTTATTCTAATATGTGTTTAAATAAAAAAGACCCAAAAAATGTTTGTGTTCCAGTCTGCATCCGATCCGAAATAAGATTATTCGGCCCGGTTATAAAAATTATCTATTTATATTAGATATATATTGAATATCCGTTCCGTTTAAATATAACAATATATAAAATATAGAGTATAGACCATTGGATTTAAAACTAATCCAACAATCTTAAATAGCCTAATAACTAAAACCTTAAAAGTATATAAACTCTTTACTTCGTAATTGTTCTCTCCCTGTCTATGGCGACACTCACAAGTACTACCACAGCGGAGGAAGTTCACACCCACCACATAGGAGAAGACATTATTGACAGGCCATACGACATTGGAGATTTTGGCGAGGATAGAGATGGGTTGGGGAAGGCCGCACTTGGCAATGGTGATGACGACATCTATGAAATTGCCTATTTTTTCTGAATATCCGAAATCCAAATTATTTAAGTGGAAAGGATACAAATATAGTTTTATAATATCCATTAGATATTGGATAGGATACAGATATGCTCATATCCGTTTTGAATCCAATTTGTTTGCAGCCTTACTTTAAGGATAATTGTTGAGTTTTATTATTATTTTTAAAACCTTTTTCTTTCCTCTCCTCTTCCCCGTGCCTAGCCTTTTTATTATTTGATTTTTGTGTATTGTAGTGGAGCAAATCTTCTATGACCAGAATAGGTACTATCAACGTGTGACCACACCATAGGTTGTGTAGGCTAAAAAAACATTAAAATAAAGGGCACAATTCAAAAGTAGGTATCCAAAAAGAAGCATATCAAATCAAAAACTCATTACGTGTCAGTCTATAGTACACATCATACATTGGTCACACTAATTTTGGTCATAGTAGATCATTACCAATTGAGTATTAAATAAAGATATATGAACCAGTGGTCTTTTTGGTTATCAAGACCCTCTCCGTAAGATTTCTTGCAACTTCATTAGGCGTACCCCCAAAAAATGAAAATCACCATCCAAAATAGTGATTTTAACATTTTTGAATAGGAGAACATCTTGATTCTTTTTTGGTTTTTTGGTTGCTACAAGTAGTATCAAAGTTGCAAAGTTCTCATGCTAGGGTGGCTGTGGCATCTATCATTCTTATGAAAGGCTCAGAATCCAATCCTTTCTTAAATATATTTTCTATAATTTTCCATTTCAAGTTTAAATTCAAATCAATCCAATTGTCTTGAATATATTTTCGATATTTGCTCATTTCAAATCAACCCAGTTGTCATAATCTTGGGAATTTGTGTAGTTCTTGTAATCTCCAATCTTAGAAATCTGTATCATATCTTCCCTTTTCTATCTCTTTTGATTGCCTACAATCTTATAACTTATGGAAAGCAAATTTCTATATAAACCACTATATAGTGATCAATAATACACAAGTTTTCACTCTTAATCTTTGCATTCTAATTTGAGATTTCTCATGGTATTAGAGCTAAATGTTCTCTAGGAATAAATCATCTTTGTTGGTCATTCCGTCAGTAAGGTTTTAATCTTTCTCTTCTTCTTTTTTCTTCTCTCGGTGATTATATTTTTGTTGGTCATTTTGCCAGCCAAATTTTCAACTTGGTTATTTTGCTAAGAAATATCTTGTGTGATAGAATCATCTCCACCATCTCAATAGCAATGGCAACAAATGATTCTACATAGGTGTTGACAACAAACTCTAATAGCACTCCTACATCAGGTATGACTGAAGATTTATCGAGTCCTTTCTTTTTGCATCATTATGACCATCTAGATTTAGCACTTGTTTCTCAATTTCTCACCAGCAAGAACTACAGTTAATGGAGCCAATCCATGACAATGGCCCTCAAGGCTAAAAACAAACTTGGTTTCATTGATGGGGTCCATTAAACAACTTGTTAACTCCTTTGATCCAACTTATTGACCTTGGGAGCACTGCAATACCATAGTTTTTTCATGGCTTCTCAATTTCGTTTCTAAGGAAATTACGGGTAACATCATTTATGCCAATTCGGTTCATGAGATTTGGGAGGATCTCAAGGAACAATACTTTCAAATAAATGCTCCCCACATATTTCAAATACAATGAGACATATCGAATCTCCAACAACAGCAACAATCAATCGCCACTGATTTTACTAAGTTAAAGACACTATGGGATGAGCTTAACAACTATCATCCTATATCAAGATGTACATGTGATGCTATGAAAACTTTGAGTGACTATGTGCAACAAGATCAAATTATGAATTTTTTTATAGGACTCAATGATTCATACATGGTTGTACGAGGACAAATCCTTTTAATGGACCCATTACCCAATATTAATTGGATTTTCTCTCATGTCTTGCAAGAAGAGCGCTAACTAGAAATGGCTTCTGGAAATACTTCATAATTGCCTAACTCAGCCACTTTTGTCACCAAGAGTGGACCTAATTCTGATACATGTGATAATAGAGATTTACGTTTTCAAAAGAAGAAGAGACAAATTAGACATTATCGACCCACGTGTGATTATTGTGGATGGGCTGATCACACCAAAGAAAAATGCTAGAAACTTCATGGTTATCCCCCTGGTCACTGTTTGCATAAAGGAGGAACTCAATCTACAGTTTATCAAGTGACCTCTTCAAATAAAGTAATACATACAGTCCACACATCAAATGAGTTGTCATTTACACTAGAACAATGCAAACAACTTCTTAATTTGCTCAATAACTCTCATTTAGTTATTAATCAAGTAGGTATTTCTCAGTTGAGCACCATACTTTCATGTACTTCACTTAGTCTTATTTCAGTTCATCCATCAATACCTTGGATTTTGGACATAGGTGCCATGGATCACGTGATCTACTCCATTTCTCTATTGTCTTCAATTACTTGAATTGGTAACATAAGTGTCAAGTTACCTAATGGATCTAGTGCACCAGTTTCTCACATTGGAACTGTTTCTTTATCTCCCACCTTAACTTTGCGTAATGCCTTATGTGTTTCCACTTTTAGGTTTAGTTTAATCTCCGTTAGCAAATTAATCAAATAGTGTCATTGTGTCGTGACTTTTCTTTATGATAGTTGTCTCATACAAGAATCGTCCTTGAAAATGACAATTGGAACGGGTAAAGAGCTTGGGGCGGATTACATCATTTCTAACCCAATGAAATGATTATAGCAATAGTCATTTTATACAACTTACGGCATAAAAGGATGGGTCATCCCTTTCATGGTCATGTGTATGTTTTATCTAGACAAGTTTCTGAAGTCTCTATTACAAAAATGTCGAACATTGTGATGTTTGTGTATTGGCTAAACAAAGTCAATTACCTTTTCCCACCAGTTCTATTACTACTACATTACAATTTCAATTAATACATTGTGATATCTGGGGAGGGTATCGAATAACTTCTTTAAGTGGGACTCATTATTTTTTAACCATTGTTGATGATTTCTTATGTAGTACATGGGTTTACTTGATGCGACATAAATCTGAAATTTGTTTTATACTTAGCTCCTTTTATCATCTCATTGAAACACAATTTGGTCATCATATCCAACAGGTTAGGAGTGATAATAGACTTTAATTTAATATGAATGATTTTTTTCTTGAGAAGGGAATCATTTGTTAACAAAGTTATGTTTACACTCCTCAACAGAATGGGGTGGTAGAGCACAAGCTTCAGCATCTCTTAGAGGTTGCTCGTGCACTCATTTTCTAAGTTAAACTACCATCACGTTTTTTGGGAGAGAGGGTCCTT
>JAOXJP010140940.1:0-13352 GCA_025762735.1 Platanus orientalis | reverse complement strand
CATCTCCCCTCTTTCCTTCTCCTCTCTCTCTCCAGCCCCCCTCTTTGGCGGCCCCCTCTTCTCTCTCCCTGATTTCTTACCCTCTCCCCTTCTTCCCCACCTCTCTCTCTCTCTTTCTCTCTCTCCTTCTCCCCGCCCTCTCTCTCTCTCTCTCTTCTTTTTCCGGTTCTCTCTTCCTATTGGCCACCTCCTACACAGTAGAGGAGAGAAACCCTCTCTCTCTCTCTCTCTCTCTCTGTCTGTCCCGTCTCTGATCACCCTCTCTCCCCCACACAACCTCTCTCTCTTCCCTCTCCCTCACGTAACCCCTCATGCCCCTTTCTCTTTCTTTCTCTCCTGCATCCTCCAACGGTCACACCCTTGTGCCTTGGAAATCCCCCATACCGTTGTAACCCCTGCCTCATCTTCTTCTATAAAAAAACCCCAAGCAAGAAGAAAAATAGGGGGGAGAAAAAGAAAAAAGGTCCCCCCTTGTCAAACCCTAACCCAAACCGGAGGATGAGCTTCTTTCATCCCAGTCTCACGATCAAGCCCAACTCAAGCCCTTATGAAAATCAACAACATGAAAAGAAACCCCTCAAGCTCTGCCTGATAATCAACAACACGAGAAGAAAGCCATGCCCAATTTGTGTGCTATAATACAGGGAAACATTTCCCCTCTCTCTTTTATTTTCAGGCATGTTTTTGTTTTAACAAATATGGAATGATAAGTCTTGGATAAAGCTTGATAGTCTAGAAAAGTTGGCAGCCATGTAGTATTTCTATTTTCAACATCTCTATTTTAAAGGTGTGATTTTTGCTGAAATATGAATTTGTTTAGAATTCCTGTTAGAACATGGCATCACCCTATTAAGGTTTAAGTTACCTACTATGAGTTTTTATCTCTATGAAATTACCGGATGATGCATTCATATTGATTGATGGTTTTTCGTTGGCTAAAAAGGGTCTTGTTCTAAGGTGGTTTAAGCCCTTTGTTCTAATATTAGATGTCATTGCTTGAAAACCCATTTTCATAAGAAAGGGTGGTGTTGTCAACTGATCAAGATCTTCTTTTTGTTTAGATAAGTTGTTGGACGGGTGTTTTGGAAATCATTGTTGTTGAATAATTTGAATATATTGCTTTTAGCTTCATTTTTATTGTGGACTAATACATACCAATAATTTGAGATTTCATTGTTGATGGATGAATCAAGCCCATCATGTATAATTTTCTTTTATTTTTTTTACCCTTTTGGAGGCTGTCACCCTAGATGACATAATATTGTTGAAGTCTTCTTTTACATATATGTTATATTTTATCATTATTTTTGCTATATTATAACATATATCTGCTGTTTTGAAGTTTATAGTTGGTTAAAGATTCAATGATATGATTTGGGGATTTCTCACAAAAAATAAAGTAATGATTAAACCTTCTATTTTGAAGTTTACTCTACATAAAAAAAAGGACATTGTTATGGGATAGTTAAGACTATGCTAATGTTTGAGTTTTAGATGAAAAGCTTCAATTCAGATTTGTTGATTATTTTAGATTGTTTGTTTGGTTAGTTCTTTTAAACCTCCATGTGGATATGAATATATGTTTGCTGAATGTTTAATCTAAGGAAGTCTTGTTGTAGGGAAAAGCATTAGAGGAAGCATGTGAATGCCAGGGTGCCTCAATGGGAGTAGCAATAGAAAAATCGGGTGATGTGAAGCATAGCTCAATGTTGGAGTGAGTTGTGCTTTGTCCCAGGTTGAAAGGCTATGTTTAGGTTATATTTTTGGGCAGAACATTAGAAGAAGGGGGTTCGAGCATTTTTTTTTCTAGTTGGGTTGTTAAACAATTGTTGTATGTTCCGTTGTTATCTAATACTTCCTGATTGAGTTTTAGCATATTCTTTTGAGCTTGCTCGGTGATTTTTTTATAAAAGTAATGAGGTTGTAAGACATATTATATACATTGTTTGGGATTAATACGAAATTATTAAATATCCCATTTGGGCTTTATATTTAAAAGATATGGTTGGTAGGATTATTGCTCGGTCTGGTTTGGGTTGATTATTGCTAAGCACCCAAGCTAAGACTAATCCATTTATTAAGTGGAGTTTGAGAAAACACCGTAACTGGGAAAAGAAGGAAAGGGTGGGGTTGTCCAAATTCGGTTCATAGGTTCTTTGGTGGGTTGTGCTTGATTCAGTGTAAGAGCTATGATTCATAGTGTAATAGTTAAGCACTTAACTTAGACACGACTTGTATATTAATTGGGTGAAAATACCAACTAACATGGGCTGTGGGTAAGGGTGTAAATCAAGCCGGCATGGCCCGAACAAAACTATATATTTATCTAACAAAGCTTGTGCTCAAGTATAGAACAAATCAATACTTTAATAGGTCAAGTAGCACCAGATCAGATTGAAAAAAAAATAACCCAAAAAACTATATATATATATATATATATATATGTGTGTGTGTGTGTGTGTGTGTGTGTGTGTGTGTGTGTGTGTGTACCTTTGAAGTCAAGAAGATAGGTAGCCATAAACAGTAGATTGATTCAGGATTATATCAATACCCAAATAGCATCAATCACTGGTTTAGCCACTAGCAGTTTCAAAACAGCAAGTGTCTTAAGTGTAGAACTTCACCCGAGGATGATCACTAACTCACACGATACTAGTATAGTAACAATAGTAGAGAACTCTTATAGATCAAACTCTGGCACCAACTAAAGTTAGGAATATAGAAGATTTTAGGCAAGATTTAGGTATAAACTGAGGGGTCAAACAACAAGGTGTTAGGATTTAAAACAGGGACTAATAATGGATTTGTAAAGGTATAATACTGGGTATGTTTAGAACTAAATAAGGATGAAATGGGTCGGTGATTTTTTTTTTTTTTTTTTGAAGTAATGAGGCTATAAGACAGATTATATACATTGTTTGGCATTAATACAAAATTATTAAATATCCCATTTGAGCTTTATGTTTAAACAATGTGGTTGGTAGGATTGTTGGAAAAGGTTTGGTGTTATTGAAAACTGATGCTATCACTAGATGATTTTCCATTCTTTTAGAAAATGACGTAGTTTGGTTTCATTTTGCTAAAAAATAAACTTTTCTTATGTTTTAGTTCTCCAGGATATATTGTTGATACTGCTGTCCAACTATATTTTCCCCTGTTTCCAACACCTTGTTGATTAGGCTACCGCCAATATCTTTTAACTCTAATTCATCAATTGGCAGATCTCCTAACCTAGAGCCATCCATCCATCCATCAATGATCATCCTTCTCGGAGCCCTCATAATCTACCAGCTCCTCCATCTCAGACGTAATCATGTCATGCAAATTGTCAATAGGTATTTGAAGGCCTATGAACACCCCAGAATCTTGAGAGGAGCCACCTTCAGCTTCATCAAAATTCATACCCATTACTGATTCAACTATGACCCGTTGTGCCTCAATTGTGACAATAGGGCATGGTTTTTCTACTTATTCAATCATTAAGGCCATCTCCTCTATTGTTTAGGCAATTTGCTAGCCCTCGACAGTCGTTGGAACACTGACTTCTTTAGAGATTCGGTTTGGTGTTTCAGAAGGTGCAAATTCCATTACTTCTTTCTCAAGAATATGAGTTCAAAATGGTCATAAAAAATAAAATAGAGCACAAGACATTTAGTAACAAAAAGAGAAAGAGTGTTACTAAGCATATAAACAGGTAAATTGTTTATACCTCAATGCACTCGTCAAGAGGTGTCAGTGAGGGTGGATTTCATGGTTCTTGCTTTGGACATGCACCAAAAGACCCTCCAATTTCGGGAATGCTCAAAGAACCTCCTACTCCAGGTACACAAGAGGGTCTATCATCTTCGACGATACCCTTCCCTTTAAAGGGAACATAGGGTTCTTGTCTCACAACTTCACGCAATGCAACTATTGCTCGTTGAACCTGTGTCGCCACTTCTTCTTCATCGGCCAGCTCATCTTCAAAATAAGTAGGCTGATCAATGGAGAGTGAGCATTCAACCATGAAACAAATTGCCTCATCTTCCCCTAGACGTTTCTCTATGGTGCCATGTGTAGATTTAGAAGTCATGAAAGGCAGGTTTCTTCTCCTGGTCACCAACTCTTTTATGATATTTTCAATAAAACTTGGAAGAGTGTCATGTGTAACCATGGAAATATCTTGGCCAATAGGGATATAGGCCTAAAGCTTGCATGTGATGCCAGTCACCTTCTAAAAAACATAATCAAGGAAACAACCTTCAAGATTACACCCATTCATGGTAACAATGAGATTGTGCACATTGCTCCCCAGGTTCCACAAGGCCTTGAGTTCTTTTTTGATCAATGTACAAATCCCGTATAGCTATCGCTAAGAGGTGTTTCATTGGATCTTTGATGGCTCCCGTGGCCTTCTAGGTGCTTCGGGTCTAGTGGGAGTAGCTTCATGACCCATCTCAATGTCTAGTTCAAGCCTCATTATGGCGGGAACACAGGAAGAACGGTTGAAAGGCTGCACTAAACCCTATTCTTACATCACTAGCAATATGTTAGCCAACTGCCTTTATTCATCTAAAGTTTTAACCCCCTTCTATGAATTCTCTAGCAGATGGGATATTCTCATCTTATTCCTAATGAATGGACATTCTCACAATCACATCACGAGGCTCCTCAAAAGGGTAACCACAAATGTCTTCAAAATCGTCTCCACAAATAGGAGGTATCCGCTTAGGCTCCCTCACTCTATTGGAAGATGGGATGCATTGTGGCCCCTTGCCACAAGACTTACTTCATGGGCCTCTCTTTCTTTTAGGCTTGTTGGGCTCTTCCTTTGCCTCGATTGCTGAAGGGATAATGGGGCTGAATGGACTTCTTGAAAACTATGTGGCCTCTTATTAGATTGTCCAGGCCATTACATAGCCAATGTTTTCTTGGCCAATGTCTTATTATGAGACTTGTCAGTCATTATTACGGTACCTTGACCATCATAAAAAATAACTCAAGAATTGTCCCCATCTTCATTATATCTCACTACAGAAAAGAATGAGTTATACCACCATTTAGCGTAACGATAATCAAACTGAAGGTTATCTTGCTTAACCATCTCAGCAGGAATGGTTGCATGGCTATCTATGCCAAACCGTACAAAATATAGGTAGGCCTCTTTGATTTTATCTAAGTTAGTTGTCTTACCCACCATCATTGCATGAGTAGGGAGAGAGAGAAGCCCTTAGAAGAACAAGAACTGGCATGTGGATCTATATAGATTATAGGCTTTAATGTGAAAATGACTATCCCTTCTCTATGCTAAAGAGCCACTTCAAAGGGAGCATAAATAAGCCCATGCATCCCTTGTGAGTGATCCATCATCCACTAGGGTTTGTTTGCCAATTAAATGGTTCGGGATAAGAACAAGTGTGTGGGTAAAATAGAATAAAGCAGAGGGCCACAACACTGTTTCCACTTCCTAGTTCTTCAAAGTATTAATGTACGTGATGGTATATAGATTTTTCTCTCCTCTATGACAAGTATAAGGAAAGTGAAGATCCAACCACAAGTAGAAATATTGAAAAGGGAGATAGGCCAGTTTTTTCTCCTATCCGACCTACTTCAAGGATGACTTCTATAATATCTCACAGTATGTTGTATAAACAACAAAGAATAGGGACCACCAGGTTCATACGAATCCCATTAGCTAGGTTTGCAACAGCTATGAACATTCTGGAGCATATACATTCACCCACACTGCTTGGAAGAGCCCATCCACTCAAGAAGGTCGCATATACTCCAGCTAAGAACACAAGACCATCCAGGTCAATGCTAGTTTAAATGTTGTCCTTAGTCCATGGTAAGGGTTTTCCCTTAGAGGTCCTACTTGATGGGCCCTTGCAAATGTGTCCGAGCTAACTCCCGTATGAGATGCTTATGTAGTCAAATTCGGAAAACACCTAAAATAATCTTTGACATGTGGCAAAAAATATCTCAAAATGAGTGTTGAAGGGGATATATTCTTCCATCAACCTCCCTTCAAAAGGTAAATGGTTTATGCCAATGAACTCCCACAGCGAGATGCCTAGTTCGCTATACTGACACAGGAAAGTGTTAGTGTCAGGGCACCACCTCAAAATTGCCTCCACCACCATGACATGGTATTTGTTAAAGTTGCTTGTAGAACCACACAATACTTTGGCTATACCAACTACGTCTATCTTCGTGCGGTACCAGTCGAGGCAATATCCGACAACAACATCCCACTTACTCCCTCCACTAGTAAAGGAAGAGGAGCCTCTATAAAGTCTTCCTACCCATTTGGCTTCACCCAAATTGATCTTTCGGATTAAACTCTTAAGGTCGCTAGTGGTGGAATCCTTAAGAATCTCACCTTCTTCGATGGATGGTAGTAGGGTTTCACATACCGAGTTATCTCAATGGGTGCGGTTATCTAAATGACACCAACCTTTACAAATACTAATAATAAAATCTGGTGAGCTTGGTGCATGTTCATTGATAGGGTCAATGAAGTTAGGGCTGAATAGGCTTCGGCTACATACCCACTCATGAGTTTAACGAATAGGAGTAGGAAGGCTTTCGCAACATTCTTGATAGTAAAGAATTCTTCTTCTAGGTGCCATCACTCTACAAAAAGGAATTGAAGAGATTGACATGGATATAAATACAGGACATGAGTTCTTTTAAATTTTTAAGGTTCCACAAAAGTTTATGCAAATAAGGTCTTGTGTGCACGAGTGAGTATCCTCAGTGCATGAATGAAAATAATCATTACCGATTTGTAGCATAATGCCTCATAATCGGTGAATGACCAAAAATCATCTATTCGTGCCCAGCATCTTGCAAATCAAGGAGTGTGCGAATTAGAGGTGCCTCACCTCACAAATGACGTGAGGATTGCCATTCATGAACCACTCAAGCCAGCCCTAAAGCGGCGAATGGTTCACCGAAAACCCTACCATCATCGAAGATGAAAGCTAAGGCTCCCAAACATATTTTTTGTTCCAAAATGCTCTAAACAAAGCTAAACTCCATGAAGTTTATGTCAAAACGCCCGTCTTTGCAAGGGGAAGCTATCTATCTAAATAAAAAATAGGGATTGAAGGTCTGAGACTCACCTAAAAAAATGGATTTTGGGTTCAAAGATAAACCACAGGAAAACTTTCGACAGTTCAAAGCACCTAAAGAATTCTTAAGAGCCTTAAAGAAAAAAGAAACAAGTTGTTTTTTTATGGATGGGATTCCAAGAATGGATGAAAATAGTGAAGAACAGAAGACTTGAGGTCTCAGGCAATGGCGGATTCAAACAAGGTTCTGAAAATGAACTCAAGAGAGACGAAGGCATTTTTTTATACCAACAAAGGTATTTTCGTTCGTTCACAAGAATTTCCCCACATATTCGGGAGGGCATTTTGGACATTTTATTCGCTAGCTATACTAGGGAAAAATTATAAATTCACCCAATAAGTAACCGAAGAGATATGCGACGTTGGTTATCATTACTCCTTGGGAAATGTGCTCTAAACTGGAAAAGATAATGCATGAATGTAAAACACAAAGACAATTTGCCCACACATGTGTGCGCAAATGGGATTTCTAATCACATATTCATCGGAAGACCTAAACCTGGCAAATTATAATAAGATTTACCATTTGCTGCCGCATGTACACTTTAAACTTCAAAATTTCTTAAAGTTACCAGGAAGAGGCATGTGGGTTCAAATGACTAGGATTTTGTACTTGGCCCTTATATGGTTAACTTAGCATATTTGGCTGTTATAATGCCAAAGTATGGTCAGACTTTATTAGTGCCAAATACAAGTCATGCTAAAGCATAGTTAACTCAACTCTTGCAATGCCAAAGAATGGCTAGACTTCATGAGCAAGAGTTTTACTAAAGTATGGTTGACCCGATATATTTAGCTCTTGCAATGTCAGAGGGTAACCAACTTACTTAATGCATGTTCTATGTTAACAATCACTGATACTCTTCTCATATTAGTCATGCACATTTTGGATTATTGAATCATAATAAAGGCACAAAAGAAGATGGAAACATAAAAAAGAGGATATATCATTGATAAAATGTTAGAGATATTACACATCCATTAATGAATGAAAAAAGAGAGAAAATAAACACATTAAACCAACGAAAGAAAATAAAATAAGGGTTTTAAGCTTGTCACATAGTTCTTGAGAAAGAGGGATATGTATGTTGTTGTAGAGCAAGTTCGTCATCAGAGTGCTCAGTTGCAAGTTCATGAGGCATATCATCATTAGCATTTTTCCTCATTGCAGCCAAAATTGACATAGCTTGTGTAATCAGATTCTCATTATTCTCAAAAGCACACTCGTTGTCCTTCAGAATGGCATAGCAGTCATGCAAGTGATCCCAGAGCCGCATATACTCTAACTTAATGTAATGGAAACACTTTGCTAATGCCTCCAGCTCTGTGTTTGCAAAAGTCTCTAAATGGGAAGCCTTATCATGATTTTGTTTCAAGTTGACCACCTTCACTTCAGATGCTACCACGAAGGCTTCGAGATTAGGTGTAGGTTGGATAAGTTTTAAAGTCTCTTCTGCTTGCGTTATGGTAGTTGGCAAATTTAAAAGAGATTCAAAAGTCCGTCTAAGCCCCACATTTTTTAAATACCTCTCTACATCATTTAAACAAGACAAGGCCCTAACCCAGGTGCATGACAATGCAATGGTCATAGGTTCCATGATACTAAGGTCTCGTAAAAGATGAACACGAGCCTTATGTGCTTGTTTTGCATTCTCACAAAATTCCTCCAGCTCGTTTTCATCAAGGTCATCTTTAGGTAAAACAACTTCATCTTCAAAGGAAAGATTTGCACATAAAAAAAGAAAGTCAAGTTCTAGAACACATGTACTACCTTTACTAGAGACAATTACTTGGTTTTGGGATTAGTTCTGGTGCCGGCATCGGGTTAGGGTCCAAAGATGGTACGGGAGTAGCTTCCCTCTATAGGAGTAGGATCAATAGCTATCGGTTACTCATTCTCTGAGTCCAAGTCAATTACTATTAATATCGGGTTGCGCTGGCAACTCAATCTTGTGGCAGGCCTTGGTCCCAGATTGGTCCAAGACCTGACTCTCATCCTCCTAGGACTAATGTCATTAGAATTAGAGGACTCACCCTTCCTGACACTAGAATATCTTTTCTTAGGTGTCATTTCCCTAAAGAAACAAGAAAAAAAAATTAAAATTCCATATGCACGAATGAAAGACAAGTTTCTCGCAAATAGAATTCATGACATGAGAATGTGTGTTTAACAAAGACATTCATGCACACTAGTCCATTTAACAAAGTACACGAATGGCAAACATCTTAACTTGCAAATGACACAAGGAGAGTTATTCGATGACTCACTCAAGCAAACACTCACAGGGCGAACCTGGAGGTTGCAAATGAGCTGTCGGAGATACTACCATTACCGAAGAAGTTGACTGGAAATTCTGAAGAAAATTGATTGTTAGAAAGTCCCAAATCCACTTTAAATATTGTCCTTGCCTGCACAAGGGCTCTGAAGAGCTCGAAATAAGAGATCGAGCTCATATGGAAGAAAAGAAAAAAAAATGAAAAATTAGGAAGAAAAAATATGGATATTTCTTGGAGTTTATCATACTCTAAACAATCGTCAAAGAAGAAATTAAGAAATGGAAAACCCACACTTTCGAGAAGTTCGGAAAGAAATTTTGGATGCGTCAAGGAGTTCTACTATGAACAACCTCTGAAAATATGAGTTGAGGAAAAAGAAATAAGGCGTATATACTCGTGAGGGTATATTCATCAAAATACAATGAATTTGAAAAGTCCCAAGAACTAATAAAGAAAACGTATCAAAATGCTAACTGAAAGTCGTTATTTTGGCCTAAGAAAACACACTATCTCTTTACACTCACAACGCATTTTCCAAGGAGGCAACTATAGAAATAAAAAAGTGTGTGAATGTCTAATTACATGACATTCGCCACACTTTAATTGGGAGAATAAAGTGTGCAAACCTTATTCGCACATAAGGTAAAAGCTCGTGAGTCCACAAAAGGTGCACACTCACCACCAGAAAAAAGTGTGTAAATACACTATTCATATTCACGCACTGCAAAAACTGAAGACTGAAACTCAACCTTATTTTCTTCCATGGTGGTTATTTTGGATAGCCATGACTCCCATGAGTTCCCTAACCTCTTTGGAGACTAAAGGAGGGTGTATTCTCGCATAAAAGAAGCACCTATATGCTCAGGATGAGGATTGAAAAATCCCACTTTAACATGGAAGTCATGAACAAGATAGAGTTTCTCTCCAATGAGGATTCTCCCCAAACTCATTTTTGCACCTATAAATACTTCTAAGGCTACACGAAAAAGAAGATGAGAATCTCTCTCATAAGCTAAAGCTTTCAAGCAAACACTACTCTTCATATTTAGGTAAGCTCTATTTCTCCATCTCTTTTGAAACTTAACAAGTTCCCCTATTCCAAAAGAGGGTAGCAAGTCCATTATACCTCTATAATCTCTCTAAGAAAGATAGTATAGGAAGCTTGATGTCAGTAACGATTATGGCAAGGTAAACTTACTTGTATTTAAGCAGCAAAACTTGTAACCATATTCATTAATAAAAGAGATCTTCTTCTCCTCTCATCTTCTCTTATTTTATTTATTCAACTTCTTCTTCATCATATAAGTTGAGAAACTTAAGGTTAAGGTTAATTAAAGGTTTGCTATATTGAACAACAGTAAATAACAAGTGTCTCAGACTTAGAGTATTAGTCTCCACCTATAAAAAATAATAAACTAGCTCTTAAACAACAAAGTAATTTGTTCAATGAATTTCGCCTTATATACGGCTCAAAAATTGGTGTTACAATGAGTTATGTATATTTGAGTGTGGAATGTCCAGCGTACGCCTGAACTTTAATCCTATTAAAGTTTAGGAGTATACACACAATAGTTTAAGCATACAAGCTATTTTAAGCATACAAAAAAAAAAAAAAAACACCTATACTCGTTATACCTTGTTGGAAAGATCTCTCTCTTATCTTTCCAAAGAGATTAACTAAACTCAATTTTGAGTTTTATAGAGAGAGAGATATGGCCATTTGAGTGCGGGTTGTTAGTGTATGCCTGAATTTTAATTTTATTAAAGTTCAGGCGTACAACCATTTTCAAGGGTACACACTAACAAATAGTCATACTCATTTTACCTTTTTGCAAAAATCTCTTTCTCAGCTTTCCAAAAAGACCAACCGCACTCAATTCTGAATTTTGTAGAAAGAGATATGTCAATTTGAATGTGGACTGTCCAGTGTAGACTTGAATTTTAATCTTGTTAAAATTCAGGCATTCACATGATTTTCAGGCGTACTGAAAGTTTAGGCTCATATACAAAACATAGCAAAAAGAAGAAACACGCTTATTCATTCCATCTTTACAACATTTATATGTTGTTAGGTTAGATGAGCCACCTTGAAAAGGTGGGTAATTAGAGTACCTAACACATTTCTGAATTACAATCAAACAGCTTACACAGTTCTCTAAAGAACCCAGACTAGTCCAAGAGTCAACCTCTAGGCCTGACCCAAGGTCATAAGGCCCGAACCCTTCATTTTCTCAGGAAATGAGGCAAACGTCCAACTACATCTATAAATATCAAAATTGGTGGCGACTCTCAAAACCAAGCCCTGACATTCATTGGTTAGGCACGCATCCTGCGGAAGTGGGCGGGAAGATCTCCCGGTCTTTTTGTGATGCCCAATCTCTCCATTATCCTATTTGGGAAGTGTTGATTGTCTATGTGAAGGTCGGGCCTTAGCTTGCGATATCTACTAACCGGCATAGGTTAAGTACATTGAGGCTTCTGTCAATGTCTATGGGTCTTAAATGATTGCCTGACTTTTTCATTATGGGCCCACAGATTGTTCCAGTTCACCATACAGATTCATGACATTGTCTATGCTGACACAGGCCTACGACGCATGAATGATTACCATGTTACTTAATTTTATATATATATATATATATATATATATATGTAAAATACCCTAACAAACCGAGCTTTTAACGAGCTATACCCAGTGCCCAGTGCAGCTCCCCTCAGCTAACTTAACTAAACTAACTCAATTAGAGGCTTAGGCTCGGCTCATAGAGCTAAAACTGTAAAAACAGTTTTCAAATGAAAACATAGGTACCCATAAAGATGCGGTGTATAGGGTTAAAACCATAAAAAAGTGTTCAAATAAACATTTGCTCCTTATTTGAAACAGCACCAAATTCAAAACCCATCACGTGTCAGCCTGTGGTATAGGGACATAATAAGACACAAAATCCTGGACAAAACATTTGCTCCCCATAGTACCATCCGAGACCTTTTGTAAGCAACAGATAACATCACTTTTAGCCTCAAGCAACCAAACAAAACACACAAGATGTATAACCCAAAGATAATTGCCCTTGGTCAGTCAAGGGGATTAATATGTCTGCACATCTGGTGGCTTCCCATGGTCTTAATGCAGCTTCTTCGGTCCAATGGTCCTCTATCCCTCCCCCATTGATAGAGGACTATTTCTTGGCCGAATGAAATCCCGGACGGCTTTGACACGCCTTAGCTTTGTATAATCGTTTATTATTACCAAAATAATGAATAAGATGTATAACCCAAAGGATCCTCCTCATGAAAAAGTGAGCTGTTATTTGACAACCAGACTGATTGCACGCCACATTGTAAAAAATGGTGCTGTTTTAAAACTTCCACCCATTATTTACAAAGTGTCATGCACCAAGTATAATATGAAATCATCTACTGCAGCCTGAAAAGTGGTAAAGTCTGGCATCATCTACAGTGCCACATGTACCCTAAAAAATGAAAACTAAAACAAATTTGATTAGTCATTCACTTTTTTTATGGTGATTTTCACATTTTTTAGGGATAAGTATCACACTGCAGATGATGCCAGACTAAATGATGTAAAACAGAACTCACAATAAGTTTTGTGAGTTACACATAAGAAAGGAAAAAGGTTCTAGTAGAAATCATGAGAGTTACACAGAAGAAAGGGAAAAGGTCTAGTAGAAATCATAATCATGAGCCCCGAGATTGGAATTGTGTGAAATTTGGTGAGCTTAAGAGAAATTTCGCGAGGATCATAACTCACCGCTTTGCCATGAGCACCGCCACTTTTCGCATAAATTCCTTTGTTTAGGCCCTCCAATTAGCGTTTTTGCTATTTTTAGTAAATTTCGTTTTCACTATAACTTTCTATTTGGAAGTCCAAATAAGATCCCGTTTGTTCTGGGATGTTTCCTAGTAGGAGTAGTATTTGATTTTGTTAGTAACTCGTTT
>JAOXJP010140929.1:0-13352 GCA_025762735.1 Platanus orientalis | reverse complement strand
GGCTTATGTAGGAGAGAGAAATTCAGTGATCTGAGTGGTAGATAGTGAGTTCTGGGCTTTTGAAGGTAAAAAGGCAAAATGGTAATTTTTTCACCTGTGATGTTTTGTTGAAGGAAGACTTATAGAGGATGGAAAACTTGCTGATAACATGGATGGAGTTCTTAAGTGTGGACTCTCAAAGTCCTGTTGATGCTTTTGGGAGAGATTAGGATAGAATGGTGTATTTGGGCTATAACAAGATGCTTTGACTGGTCCATTCGCGATTGGAATATCCGGAGAGACTTCTCTGTGAATGCCTATCATCCTAGTCTAGTTTTACTCTTCCTAAACTAAGGGTGCTTAGAGTCTTGATGCCTAAGTGCTGTTATGTTGTACTTATTACATCAACTGACCCGAGTCAAAATTTGGGTGTTGACAGATGCCCCTCTTTGGTATGTGTGGCTTTGCCACCTATAGCAAAGAAGGAAGTACCCTAATTTTGACTTGGGAGAGACCACATTTCTTCTTTGCATGTAACTCATGGATATTGGGTGTGTAGTTTTTGAAATATAGAATAGTTTTGACTTGAAAACAGTGATGGGCTGAATTTGTCCTTAACTTTGGGTCAAGGTTTTGAAATGAATTTTGCTTTAGAAATGCCTTCTCGGGTTAAAAGTAGACTCTTTTGGTGTTTTATAAATTCTTTCATTTTGATTTTCAAAAGGTATCTACCAAGGGAGGGACCTTCTTTGTTTTGGAAATATGTGTTATCCATGAGTTATGCACAAGCAATTAACATTTTCTCTAGCTTCTCGGGTGTTAATGTTAGCATATGCGCTGCATCAGGAGACATGTAAGTCATTTACATCGGGCACAACTACTTGAAAACATTGTGAAAAGCATGTGTGGAAAACCGATCATGCCAAAGCTATAAACATATGAACCATTTAGATGACTTATGCACTTATATTTGCTTTTGGCTACCTTCATGGTTTAATTTGTATAAGCTAGTTAAGGTTTCTTTTGAGATTTGTATGTTGACAGGTTTTGTACTTATTGTATTGAGTGATCATTGATTCATTTGTGAAGTTGATTGCTTAGACGTCTTTTTGTGACTGTCCTTGAGAGTTTTAATGGGACTCAATGAGGAATGTTAGTGAAGCTCTCCTTAGAAAAGCTATGGAAAAGTATATATAATCACGATTGAACACTGCTCGGTTTACATCGATCATGGTACATATACGCTAAATATCACTTCTGAAGATACGTGTGGCTTCACATCAATCATGATACATAGCTAGATCGATCTACAACATTTCCCTCATCCCACTTAGACAAACATTGTATTTTACGAGACCTACGTAGAGATTTTGGAAGCTCTCTCTAGAAAAGCTATGGGACCTTGGAAGGTTAGTGCTACGTATCCATAAAGGGATGGCTACATAGGTTATGGATTGATCCATGACAATATTTTCATCCCACTTAAACATTGTCAAGGCAGGGGGATATGCAAGGAAAAATTTATAACGACTTTTGTCGAAGCCAAGATGAGATCCCGTAGGATCGAGTGTTGTGCTTTGCCCAAGTGATAGCAACCCAATATATGCTAAAGTAGGTATAACACACAACATTTGGGGGTGAATGCAATAGATGCTTTTGTCCCAATAAGCAAGCATCACTGAGGTCGGGGCTAATAGGTCAGTCTGTTGAGCGGTGACTGTCAGAACTTATAAAGAAATGTTGTTGCATTCTTTCCCAATAAGCTATGGAAGGGTTTTTCTCATAAGTAACCCGTGCTTTGGAAGTACTACTTAATCTTGATAGTTGTTTAGACTATGTCTAGAAGCTAGCATTTCATAGACTTAATGGATCGAAGTGTGGCATTGCTTGTTGTCCGAAGCCAAGTAGATGTCATGGGGTGGCCGTTAGTAAATCATGCGACAAATGAAGTACTAAACGGAGAGTGGCCGGTGCAAGGTAATTCATTAAAAAGTTTGGACAGGGATGTGCCAAAATCTGAACTAGAAGGGTGGCTTGGTTTGGATATGTAGAGAAATGTTATGACCTCTTTCCCAAGAAGTAATGGTGTCTTTTTCTCACAAGTAACCCGTTTGCTATGAGGAGGATTCTTTAAACATGTTAGTGAAATTCCTATGTATAGATCCTAGAAGGGGGTGAATAGGATTATTTTAAAGTTCTTTTTAATTACTCCAAATTTAATTGTTCGTTTTAATTAGTCAAGTTGTTCTTAATAATTAATTGCAATTGATATGTGCTCTTGTTTATGAATGAGTTCAATTTTATTGCATGAGAGATTGTATTAATATATGCAATGCTTGACAATAAAAATAACAAATGAAAATCACACCATAATCAACCACACAAAGCACAAGATGTATAGTGGTTTAGCATGATGGCCTACATCCACTCTCAAAATCTAACCACCAAGCCAAATAATTTTATTAAGATTAACCCTATTACAATCAAGGATAAAATTATTGAAGAGCCTAGTCTACTTATTTAGCAAGCTTCACCTGATGTCTTCGACGGGTGTGGTCTTATGGTCTACTCTTCCGGTGTCTCTAGCAAAAGAGATTTTGGTGTACACTACCGGTGTCTCTGGTGGTAGTGCTAGTTCTCCTAGTGTCTCCAGTGGGAGAGGTCTAAATAACTTTAATAAAAGTTAAAGGCAAGAATTACCTCTTTGTTGGTAGATGTTGCCTTGTGCATATAATTGGGGTTGCTTCTCCTTGAGCTAGATTTGACAATTGCTCCCCAATGCTTCTTGGTGGCTCTTCAAGCTAGTAGAGCCAACTTTGGTGGGTTGCTCCTCTTTGAGCAAAGTGTGACACACAATCCCACACTTATCTCTTCTTGGGTTTCTTGTTGGACAACCCTTGTTGCCTACCTCCAAAAGATATACCTTAGCTAGATTGGAGAGGTAGCAATGAAATGGTCTTGGGTATAGATTTTCCTATCAAAGCACAACAAGTGGTTCTTCAAGGATTGGAAGAGCACAATCTTACAAGATTTATCAAAATGGGCAATTAGAGCTTGCAAGTATATGATATTTTCATCAAACCATTAGTTTCTCAATGGATACTCAAACCCTTATATAATGGATGGAAATAATCCATGTCCATCAGATTAGAACATCCCCAAATGGTCAAATAATATTGGCTATTGATTGCCAATGGATTTTCGTAGTTTAGACCATTATACAATGTTTCCACAACTTTGGATTGATCCTGGATCGATCCAAGTGCAAAAATCACTCAAAACCTACAACCCAAGAGTTTCTGGATTGATCCTAGATCAATCCAAATAAGTTTAATTGATCCAATTAATTTGGATTGATGTGGATCGATCCAAATAAGTTTGGATCGATCGAATTAATTTGGGTTGATGTGGATCAATCCTAGATAGATCCAAATCCCCTGTATTGCTTTCTAAATTCTTAGAACTGCTATAGAGGGCTTCGGATCACCCATCTATGGTCCAGGAAAGTCCAAAGACCTTTATAACTCCTCTTTGGACCCTTGGTCCACCTTAATTACCGCACTTTACCTGATATATCTTGTGAAGGCTCGGAGTGAGTTGTGGATCCTTCAGGATGACTCATATGCTCCCTGACTACTCTCTTGAGGTCTTCTTGGCGGTTGGTGATCGTCTTCATGATGCTCGAACCCAAAAACCTAATGGACTCTAACATGACTCTACTTAAGTCCTAGTCTATACAAAATATGTATTTTTCAGTTAATGGAATTTACAACATATTACATTTACATTCTCCTCCTTTGGGAACTCCATGACAAAACTTAAAATACATGAATAATGGAGTACAAAATGAAAAATACAATAAACATAGACTCCAATCTAAAGCCAGGTCTTTTGAGAATGTTTTTGGCTCTCCCTCTTGATACATGGTCGGGCTTTTCATGACTTGCTCTTCATTTGAAATGTGCTCTTAGCTATAAGTCCCTAAAACACATTCGACAAAAGAATACCTTTCTCAACCCAAGATTAGTCCAGTCAAATGAAAAAGTATGATGACCACACAAGCAAGAAAATGAATGTAATGAGGTGTATATGCCCATGATGTGAAGTATCAAGTATACTAAGTGCAAGTGAGTATGAGTTGAGCACAAAAAGATTTAAACACTTAACTTGATCATTTTATAGATTAATGTCATATAGGGTTCCACTAATCTTTATGTTTTTGCTCCCCCTAACTTAGGAAATTCATTGAGTATGATATACTAATTTTAGAATAAAATTGCCTTAGATTTCAATTACAACTCTTTACGCTTAGCTTGTGCTTAACTGCTTAGCTTCTTAACACTCCCCCTTTTTGTCATGAATACCAAAGATCCTATCTTAAAGTTAGAAGATAAAGGGATTTAACAGATTATAAGTTTTATACCATAGCAAAAAGATGAGATTTTCATTGATTTCCAAAAAAGAGTTTACAAGAGAAGGATCAAAATAAAATAGAATAAGAGGTGCTAAGCATCCTCATCCTCCTCCTCATCCTCGTTGTCATTCTCACTGGTGAGAATGTTGAGAGAAACCCTAGGGGCTGGTGCATGAGTGTGATCTATAATCCCCTCAATGTGGATGAGCTTCTGATCCATGCTCTCCACCTTCTTTTCCATGCGATCGAAGCACCTGTGAATACGCCCAAAATCTTCATGGATATCTTGGATTAGGCCCGAGAGTGATGGAGGTACTATCAATAATAATGTTGGGGCTACTGGGGAAGTGAGAGGAGTTGCGGATGAACCAACTGCATCTGTGGGCTGTGGAGCTGGTGGTGGAACCTTCGTCAGTGCTGGAGGAGTCAGGACTAGAGCCAAGACAGGCTGAGCTGCCTCTCTAGTTGCCTAAGCTGCTTGTGGTGCAGCTCATCTCTGACTCTCCATCCTTTTGATGGTAGCGTCATCAATGGGAAAAGCCCTAGGAAAGGGTCACCGCATCCCTTAGAAAGGTGACTCCACTCTGCTCCATAATTTGAGTGACTAGCACTCTAAATGGTAGACCTCTCTTCGTCCCATCATCAATGGATGTCTGCAGCTTTAGTTGGCAAATAATGGCTAGCACATCAATTGCCTTACCCTCCATCAGACTCGCCACCAAGTGCGCCATGTTGTCGAACATATCTGTCTTGTGGGAGGTCTGAAGCAGGTTGTGGACCAAGATGATATTGAGTACTTTGGCCAATATGCAGCGCTCCATGGTTGGAAACTTATTGAACTATGTGTTGCCCTCTAGTTCAAATAGCTCAGAGATGTGAGCTTTGTTTATTCCCTGATAAGGAAAGACCATGACATTAGTCAAGGGGCGAGCAATCGCCAACAGTATGGAGACCCAGTCTAGGTTGATCCACATGCGAACTCTAGACACCTTGGTCTCGAAGGAAAGCTGGGTGTAGTCGGTGTGGTGAATGTTGGAATAGAAGATGCGAATGACATCTTGTTATACCTTGCCCTTTATGATGGTGAGTTGCATCAACCTATCATTGGGAACAACTGTGCCTAGTGTGAAATCCCACAAAGTTGTCTGCTTCACATACCTCTCAATGAAGATCCTTTTCTTCGAATAGATGTTAAAATAGTTGTGGTAAGCCATAACATTGCGAAAGGCACCAAAATTTGACTCCATCCTAGGGCGTTTTGGAGGCACTTTGGACCGTGAAGGAGCTTTACCTAAATCTCTTGCAAACATGGTGGTGGATTTGGGAATGCACAAATTGAATGAACAAGAGGAGAGGGAAAGGCTAGAAATACCTAGGAATAAAGCTAGGTTCAATCTAGGGCATTTCCTTCCCCTTTTATAGCGAGCGACAAGCCATTTCCCATGGGTTTCACCAGTTTGGATTGATCCAAAATGGAATCTTTTTGGCTAAACACTCCCAAATTTTCCTATTTTTGCTCAGTTGACTTTACTTACCCCAAATCTTTGTATTCTTATCAATTTTGGGGAATTTTTGAATTTGGCTTTGTATGGATCACATTCCCCTCATGCCTCGAGGATATTTGAAATCTTTTATGACCATGACCTCTGTTAGTCTTTCCTTCATCAATATATGTTCTTGAGGCATCATTGCCTCTTCAATCATCAAGTGTCCATTTGGCTTACATTTGAGTTGGTAATTCATAATACACAACCATTTGCTTTAGAGATAGCAGTTGCATGATTCCATTTTCAGAGCATATAAGTCTAGCCTTGCTCCTTTTGATTTTGTTGAGTCCCTATTTATGACATTAATTCAAGATAGATCATTTAAAGCTTCCTTTATCTTCTAGGGTCTATTGAAACCAGAATGACATGGGATATTTTTTATTTGCCTTCAGATTCTCCTACCATCCTTTTGATCACTAAGGATGTTGTTGAGCCATAATCTCTTTTGTGATCCTTTCCCATCACAAAACATGAGGCTTTTGAATTCATGGTTTCTTCAATTTGGCTTGATGGAGATGACCTTTTTAGTTTGAGCTTTTTGTAACTCACTGAAGGCCTCAGATTTCTCTCTTAGGAGTGCCACCTAAGAAAAACATGAGAAATCATTCATTACTGCCTTGAAACATATCCCTATTTGATTTGTCTCCTTATGAGGGATTCTATTTCTTTTGCATATTTGACAATCTTTACACATAGGATTGTCAACTTGGGTCATCCCAGGAAAGCTTTCGATAGTTTTGTACTTGCATAGCTTAGATAGGTCTTTAAAACTGATATGACTTAACCTTAGATGCCAAAAATTAGTCTTATTAGGTTTGAGCCATAAGACCAGCATCCAACTCATGCTTGTTGGATTCTATGACAAAGCAAATTTTGCTTATCCTTAACCCTTTGACAAGGATTTCATCATTCCTCTTTGTCCTTAATTTCACACCCATCCTTTATAGATTTAACTTATGCTAGTTAGATTGTGCATTAGGCCTTATACAGATAGGACATTTGTTAGTGTGGGAACACGAGGGCCTCTATGGTTCTCTTTCCATTGATCTTGGAAATGTTTCCATCACCAAATGTGACACTCCCACCATGAGTTTCCTCAAGAATGATAAGCAATGGCCTTTCATGGTCATGAGTCTTGAGCACTCACTATCAAGGTACCACCTTGATATGTTCCTGGCTCTTAGAGCCATTTGGATGACTAAACACTTTGGTTCATCCTTCCAATCCCAAGCTTTCTTAAGATTTGTCTTTCTCATCTTTTCTTTTGGGCTAGTTCCTTCTTCTTTAGAAGGTTCCTATTTTTCAGGTTTTAGAAATTGGATTCTCTTATTGACATTCTTCCCATCATAATTTTACTTTGTAGCTTTATTTGATGGCATTCATCCTCTTCTTACAACCAGGTTTCATGTATTCTTTGAAACCATAATAATAGAATGAAAAGCTTGGTCTTCTAGGGACATATGTTTGTGACTGTTTTCTCATGGTCATTTGAGCATGAAAGGATGATTTAGATTTTGTAGGTTTAAGAGGTTGGAGTTGATTCCTCCTAGAAAATAGAGTATTAGGGTATTGGGGGAGTTCTTCTAGCTTGCCCTTGGGATTTCTTGTGGTAGAGGCATTTTCTTGAAATCCTCTAAATAAAAAAACCCTATTGGCTTAAAAGCTATTCCATGCTATCTTAGCATTGGAATACAGTTGGGGTTTAGACTTTCCAAACACCTTGCTTTGTTTCAAGGATACTTTTTCCTTGAATGTGTTTTTCAGTCCTCTTAACCCTATAGGACCTCTGTGATGGTCCTTGAGAAAACATTTTCACCTTACCTTTGTGGGAGGCTTGTTCATTAGCTTTTCACTTAGCTTTCATATAGACATTCTTAGTCTTTAGTGAGGAGAGAGTGAGATTGACATTGGAATTTGATCCAAGTCTTTGCGTATCCCTATGGTCTCTTTCTATATAGAGTATCTTCCTCTCTTTCTTGACATTTCCTTGTGCTGTCATGGACAATGACTTCCTCTTGTCCTCCTTGAGTTCTTTGATTTGCTTAAGGTATTCTAAGGACTGCTATCAAATCCATATCTTTTATGAGGTTTTCTTCCTCGCATTCCCTTCTCCCTTGATTCTTTGTTATGAACTAACAAAGGGGGAAGGAGCAGATGGACAAAGTGATTTTAATGAGCATATAAGTCTGAGATAGGAATTATCCATGATAGACATTCTAGTCATGCATTATGGATCAAGGTCAATGACCATTGCATGATACATCTATTTGAGCAAATTTCATGCATTGAAGAAAATGAATGTGCATGGTAGGTCATAAAGGCATAAGTGACATAAAAGGATGTACCTATCAAGATTAATATGTCACTAGTGATCAAATGATATGCATAAATAGGCATAGGCCCACTAAGTGTAGTTAATAGACATGATTTTATGCAGCATACATGTTTGAGGTGTGCTAAGGTGACTTGGACACATATATATGCAAGTGTGCTACTCAAGAGCAAAGCCATCATGATTCGTATGATAAACAATTAGGCATAATAAATCATGGATAGTCACCTGCACACAACTTAGGCAAACTTTCCATATGCTTTTAAGGTTTTGAGATGTATTGCCTCAAGCTATGGACTCCAAGAATGTGGATTAAGATTTATTTAGTATAGCTTCACACATGCTTGGGACAATTGACATCTTTATTTTTCTTGGGTCTATTGATTTTGTTAGATGATCAAACACTCTTTATGCTTTCTTCAGTAAGGTGTTCAATCAAGATTGATGCCACTCACTTAGAAACATTCCTTCATTGCTACTTTGGCTTTGTTCCTTGAGCCAAAATCATCTAATTTGCCTACTTTATGATCTTTTAAAGATCATTCATTTAGGATTCTTTCAATCCTTCTCATAGGGCTTGAATCCAATCTGGATTCTCTAAAACCCTTTTTCCTATGACCTCTATTGGGTCATTTCCATTGTCAAGATGTCATCTTGACATGCTCTCACTCCAAAATTGGATGAGTGTTCATCTTTATTCACCCAAATCTTTTTGACCCACCTTTTTTGGACCTTGATTTATTTTGGGTGGTTCATTTTCTTTTTCTTTTGAAAATGATTTTTGGGTTCTAAAAATGGATTTTTTTCTTTTTAGATTTCTTTGAGTCTTTTGATGATGTACTTGCTTTATTCTTTTAGATTCTTGAGGACTTTGCGCATGCAAGTCCCTTTGCCTCTTGATGCATCCAAACTTTATATGATCCTCCAATCCACAATAGTGATATGTGATTGGAGTTCTTCTGGAAGTTGAGACATCATATCTAGAAGTTGGGTCATAGCCTATTAATTGACTAGGTACTTCCTTTTCTCTTTTAGTAAGAGTTTTGTTTTTGAAGGAAGAATGTCTTCCACCGTACATCATAGCTTGTGGAAAGACATTAGCCTTTTGTCTTTTGCAAAAGCATTCTTTGGGCCTTGCATGTGTGAAGGAGATTGGGTATTTTTAGGGCTAAATCCCAAACTTCTCCATTCTTTTCTTTCTTTGCCTAATATTTTCATTTTCTTTACATTTCCTTGTGTAATAAGACTAAGAGATTTCTTCTCATGCTCTTTTAGCTCATTTACTTGAGCAAGTAGATCAATTGATCTTTTTGACAATTTGAAGCATATGAGGCCAATACTCTTATTGTTCTCTTCTGGAGATTTGGCTTTTTGTTCAAGTTCCAGAGTCTTGTTAAATAAGGATTCATTATCCTTGACTAATTTCCTCTTTTCTACATTCTTATTTATTTTCTCTAATCCAAGGAAAGTTTTTGCATCCCTCAATCTCTTTTCTAGGAGTCTTATATTTTCTTTTAAACTTTGATTTTCTTCTCCTAAAGTGATAGGCAGAGATCCTAATTCTAACTCTCTTAATCTTTTCTTTAATTCTTCATTTTCATTTGATAGATTAGCATTTACATTAAGAAGCTCATCAACTAGACATTTAGATTGATTTTCATCAATGTTCTGAACTTTTAATTCCAAAATGTCTACCTTTTCTTTTAGATCCTTTCCTACCTCTTTTAATTTTTTATTTTCTTGAGTTAAGCCTGTGGTTTTCTTCTTAAATGCCTTGGTAGTCTTAACCAATTCTATATATTCTATATAGAGTTGGTTGAAGGCTTCTAGAATGTTTTCTTTCACCTCACCCTCTTCTCTATTACTTTCAGATTCATGGAGTGAATCCTCAAACGTATCAAAGACCACAAGAACTTTGGACCTTGGTGAACTGTTATGCTCACTAAGTGAGCTTTCATCTTTTGATAAACTTGAAACACTCCCATAGGTCTTCTCAAGAAACTCTCGTGCTTTTTTAGCAGTCCCCAATTCGCCTATCCTATATAGGTCATTAAGGCTTAAAGCATGATGTAGAGCACTTAGAGCTTTGTGGTTTGCTTCATACGCTTCCACTTTAGACTCTACCCACTCACTCGGGCGAGTCAAGGGTTTAACATAGCCTTCTACTACTGAGACCCAAACTTGATGGCTCAGTGATTTTAGGAAGATGGCCATTCGAGCTTTCCAATAAATGTATTTCATCCCATTGAATTAGGGAGGAATAGAGATTGACCAACCTTCCTTCCTGGACATTCTTGAGTTCTATAGAATGCTTTTAGGGTTTCTCTAATAGGACCTCCTCTAGGAATTTTGATCTTTCCACTCTAGTGGTTAGACCGTCTATGAGCAGCCTAATTCTAATACCAATTGAAAGTCTGATTAATATCCTAAAGGGGGGTGAATAGGATATCTAAAATACTTTTTTGTTTACCCCCAATTAAAATTTCAATTTCGATGTTGCAATAATTCTTGGACTTTAATGTACTTAGAAATATGCTTCAATTATTATAAGTGCAATGCAATGGCAATTAGTAATTTTGATCTCTCAATTACTTTAAGTTCCAACTAAACTGTAAATGTGAAAGATCATATATAAAATGATAAACATGCCATGTAGAGATAGAGGGAAGAGTTAATTCACATACACACAAGCACACACAACACAAGATTTATAGTGGTTCGGCACTAAGGCCTACATCCACTTTCAAAGCCCACCACCGAGCTACAAAATTTTATTAAGATTGAATTACATTACAATCAAGGTTAAAATTTTAAAACCTACTAATTACAAAAGCAAGCTCTACTCCCAGTGTCCCTGGTGGGAGAGGTCTATACCCAATGTCTCCAACAGGTATGGTCTACACTATTGGTGTCTCTAGTGGTAGTGCTATGGTCTACACCCAGTGTCTCCGGTGGGTGTGGTCTCAAAGTAAATAAAATTTGATACAAGTTACCTCATAAGGCTTGTGTATTTCTTGATGCTTATGAAGGTAGTTGCTCCTTTCTTAGGCTAGTGTGCCAATGGGTTCCACTAAGCTTCCAAGAGTTCTTATTTGCTTCTTGGAGCTTCTCACAAGGGTTTACTTGAAAGTAAACCCTTCTCCTTGCTTCCCTCTTCTTATTTTTCAAGTGTGAAGTGCTAGGGAACCACTTAAAGGCTCCTTGATCTTCAATCAATGCTCATAGGAGTGAGCCTTTGGTAGTTGGGAGATGTAAATGCCTTAGCTCTCTCTTATTTTTTGTGTTCAATGTGAAATTGTGTGTTAGAGAGCTCATTTGAGCTTCTTTCATACTTATATGGGATGAGCACAGTTGTGCACCCTTGATTTGGCATCTACCCCAACAGTCAAAAAATCATAGATGTAGATCTATTTTTATTTTTGAATTTTTGTGATTGCGGATCGATCCGGCATACCCGGATTGATTCGGTGTCTCAGTCTGAGACACCCGAGCTTTACCGGGTTGATCTGGTAAGTAGCGAATCGATCCACTAAGTGTGGATTGATCCAACCCCATCCGGATTGATCCGATTCTCCTATTTTTCTGCCAGTATGCCTTAATTCTACATCCACTCACTTGGGAATTTATGTAGGAGGCATGGGTTGGTCCATAAGGCTATGTCAAGGTTTTTTGATCTTTTTAACCTAGGTCTATAATCTTATATACCTTCACAAACCTTTCTTGAGCTTGATGAACCTTGAGTCTTCAAGCTTTCGAACCTTGGCAATCTTGGGAATAGATCAACCTCAGCTTCAAGTGATGGAGCTCGTCTTTGTTCTTGGAAACCAACACTTGATGATTAGAGACATGACTCAATGTATGCAATGGGCTCATGTCATGCCTAATCTACCACTCCATGTATTTTATACAATATGGAATTGACAATATACATTAATAGGTTGCTCCTTCTAGAGCAAGATGTGACATACAATCCCACTTAATCTCTTCTTGGGTTTCCTTTCTGACAACCCTTATAGCCTACCTCCAAAAGATATGCCTTAGCAAGTTTGAGAGGTGACAATGGAATGATCTTATGTATTGATTTACCTATCTAAGCATGGAGAGAGATTTAGAGAATTAAATCTCTCAAGGTCTACCACAATGGATACAATGAGGTTTCAAATGTATGAGATTTTTGCAAGAACCATTGGTTACTCAAACCTTTATATAATGGAAAAAAATAATCCATGTCCATTGGATTAGAACATCCTCAAATGGTCAAATAATATTGTCCATTGATTGCCAACAAAATTTTGAAGTTTAGACCGTTATACAATGTTTTCGTAACTTTGGATCGATCCAAGTGCAAAAATCACTCAGATCCTGTAACCCGAGAGTTGTTGGATCGATCCAAAATCTCTGTAATCCCTTCTAAAGACTTAGGAATGCTACAAAGGACTTTGGTTCACCCCTCTATGGTATGGGAAGGTCTGTGGGCCTTGGAAAACCCTTATTGGACCCTTGATTCACTTAGGCTACCATACAATACCTGATTTACCTTGAGAAGGCTCGGAGTAGTGCGTGAATCCTTTGAGATGACTCATATGCTCCCGTTTACTCATGAGATCTTCTTGACACTTGATGATGATCTTTATGATGCTTTGACTCAAGGAGCTCCTAGACTCTAACATGAATCTACTCATGACTAGTCTACAAAATACATGTATTTTACAATTTATGAAATTTACAACATATTACATTTACAATCTCCCCCTTTAGGAATTCCATGAAAAAACTTAAAATACATGAATAATGGAGTACAAAATGAATAATACAATAAACTCAAGAACTGCAACTTAAGCCAAGTCTTCTATGGATGTCTTTGGCTCTCCCCCTTGATACATGCTCGGGTTTTTCATGACTTACTCTTCACTTGTAATGTGCTTTAGCTTTAGGTACCTGAGATTTATTTGACAAAAATATACCTTTCTTAAACCAAGATTAGTCTAATTAAATAATAATGAACACACAAGCAAGCAAATGAATGTAATGAAATGCATATACCCATGACATGAAGTATCAAGTATGATAAGTACAAGTG